>JALPQI010002267.1:0-99289 GCA_025490895.1 Thaumatotibia leucotreta
AAAGGACAAACAATTATTAGCAGCTTGTTAAGTCGCAGACGTTTATGAATAAGGGGGTTAGATCTTACAATATTACATCAGTATCTAAGACAGAATTGCTTTAGGCGTTAATTATTAAAATATTTCGCATTCTACGTCCTTCCGGACTTTGTCACTCCATGTGTTTAAAATTAATTAATCTCATTGCTAAGATCATCGTATACAACAGTAATATCAGTACATTTTATGAATATAAAGTTTACCCTTCGTTCATTGCCTTCGAAACTCCTGAATATTCGGAATTGAGTCGAGGTTCATTAAAACAGATTTTAATTAAAAAAATTCAACGCCTCTTAGGCACCTACCGAGTTTCGGCGTCAGATATAATTTATTCGATTAATTAAGGTATAACTTTATTAACAAATTATTAGGTTCTAAGATAATGTTAAAAGTAAGAGGTCTAGTATTAAACAGGTAAGGGTGAAGACACATTTATCAGCAAGCGTACGCATTTTGTCTATAGAAAATGTCAGTTTAGTATGGGGCCGCGTCCAGCTTTCCGCACGCGTACGCATGCTTACACGTTTCATACTAAACAGCCAATTTTTTTAGACAAAATGCGTACGCACGCTGATAAGTGTGTCTTCACCCTAAAGCTAGAAGGCGATTCGAAATCGTAAATGCCAATTCGAGTTGTTATCGATTTGATGTCCTGACTTTTCAAATGTGACCCAGCCAGTTAACAAAATGCAAGTGATTCCAATTAGTAACAATAATTGAATATGCGTTAATAAATAAAAAGATAATCCTGCTGAGTTTCTTACCGAACACGAGTATAAAAAGTTTTTCCTAACTAGTGCGGAAAAGTAAGCTTTGCGCACGCTTCCCGTGCGTAAATTTCTCTTTAAAGGCACTTGTTATGAAAAAAGTCGTTCGATACACGTGTAAAAACTTCATTTAACTCGGGTCTTTGTAGCCCTCGTTTAACAGTCAGCAGCAGATATTGCCAAGCAAGGTGTTCAAAATGAACGTGGCACGATCTTATTGCTAAGACTATAAGAGTATGTTACAACCAATTTGAATACCCCACTTACCCGCTGCGCAAACGAAGCGTGCGCAAAATTTACTTTCCGCACTAGTTAGGAAAAATAATACTTACGTATTCCAGAGCCTATGCTGAAGACGCAAATATCAAAATTGTTAACATAATATATGTATATTTAAATCTTGGTACCGTATTACAAACTTTCATTTTCTTTTGTCGTTTTCTCGTAAAATTTTCAGTTTTCATTATAGATAATTTGAAATTGTGTAACTTTATGAAAATGCACTACTTTATTATTAAAAGATTTTCTGTAAAGGCAATGCTATTTTCAAACTGAAAGTGTTCTAAGGGCTAAAGTACATTTATTTAGAGTCAGGTATAGTTTTCTTACGAATTTGCTCATCGTTGTGATATTATTATTGGAGTAGTTAAAAAGAATCCTGCTAGCATTTTAGTAAATAACGGAAAGATACTTTCGATTCTCAGCTTCCGTAGCCTAGATGGTAGTGGCCCTGCCTACGAAGCGGGAGGTTCCGGGTTCGAGTCCCGGCTAGGGCGTTATTTGTGTATTTATTTATCACAATATTTGTTCTTTGGTCGTGGCTGTCTATGTATTTACGTATCTAAATGCACCTATCGTCGCTTGGTACGGTACCCACATCATAAGCCTCAATTGAGCTTAACGTGGGACTAGATCGATTTTTATAAGATGTCCCAAAATAGCATGAAGGTTACAATAATAAATTACGCCAATGCCCTTTGCGCTATGGGTACAACTTACGGAATTTTAAGGTGCCCTTCGAAAGGGCACCTCGTCCCTAGTTTCAATTCTGAACCAATGAATTAGCTACATGGTTTTACGATTACATAAAAATCGCTGAATAGAAAACCTAATGTACAATATGTCTTTACGAGGCAATGTTAAAAATGTACACGATTCACTTTAATAGGTCATTCCTGAGCTCGTAAGAAGCAAAAAGTAAGATGTGAACATTGTGAATCGTGGGGCCGAAATTGTTTTTTCACTTCTTATGCTCAAAAAGTGCACCTTTATGTCGTGCGTAGACGACATAAAATCGCATTTTATGTTCTAGAACGTAAAAGTATTTTTTTCTAAGACTATGGTAATCGGTCCCAACAGCCAAACAGTTAAAACATATTGCACACTTTTACTTGTGTGAAATGTTTAACTTGGCAGAAACCCGAGTATCTGAAACTCTGATCACAGGTTTAAAAAAAAATAAAAAAATGAGTTGGCGGGTATTGTTTATATATTTTTCTTCTTTTGCTTTACGACAACTTCGTTGTATACATTGCAGTGACAAATGTGTTTTAATTTCCTCGCAAACGAAGTGAAAAGCAGAGTATACAACAAGGGCATAAATGTCCATTTTTATCCTCATCTATTTTGATAAATTGCCTCGGTTGAAAATTGGTCACTTTATGCCCTTGTTGTGCAATCTACTATTTTATGACAATACTTTTTTTATAAATCTATAATATCCCACTGCTAGGCAAAAGCTTCTCCTCTCTTCTTCCAATCGTACCTACGATTCAGTTCAGCCAGTTCCCTTCACTTCCCATCATACGTGTCCAAGTCGTCCCGTCATCTCCTCTTTGGTCTGCCTCTGCTCCGGTGGCTATCCTGTGGCTACCAGTCAGTAAGGATCTTAACCCAATGCGTCGGATGCATTTGGGCCCAGCTATGCTATTCTCTTATTCACACATTCGACGCTGCGTTCGTCAACGAGCTCGATGTCGAGACAGCCTTGTCTAAAATCCTAGCTGTTTTATTTGATATTAGGAATCGAGGATGTGAGCGAGGTTGTGGGCGAGTTCGTCGCTGTTTTTTGTTAGAGAATACGAAGTTCGTACATTAAACGTCAAACTCTCGACGCAGTGTAGTTCCAGCTCACGCCGCATTCGTCGCCGAGCACTAGTGTCGTTTAAAGTACATTAGTGAATACCATATTTAGGCTCGACGCTGCCGCAGCGCTGACACAGCGCTGACAGCAAGGCGGTTTCCTTAGTGAATAACACTGCAGCCCATTACCAATTTCATAGTCAGCAAAATGTTTTTTTTGGATCTTGATTCGTATAAATACATTTTACTAACGACCCACTATGGGTCAAAATCCCGATCTAGCTAGACAATATTATTTTACACTGTTAATCGACTCTAACATATGCGTTTGCTTAGAGTTTACCTAGATAAACTAAAATTAACAATTATTACTATTAATTTGCTATTAGTAAAGAGAAAAAGCAATAAACCAGTGTAAGTTGATCTTTGTATACAAGTAATTACTAAGGCAGAAGAGATCAATTTGAACTGTAAATCTAATTTTAAGTAAAATGAAGCATTTTTGTAAATATCACGTAAAAATAATACCTAATAGCAGAAATAAAAGTACTAAACTATTGCTTTAGAGTATTCATTCACAAAAAATACAAAATCAATCACATTGTTATTATTTACCTACTCTTCTTCATCTTCAGAGTCATCAAAACTGGGTAAACTGATATTTCCTAAGCTCTTTTCACCCCGTACTTGTCGCACAAAATCAAGTATCTTAGAATACGTCACTGTGTGCTTTTGTTGTAGAACACGGTCCAATATGCAATATCCGCTACATTACGATTACCTGCTAATCTAGCAGATATCTGGGCAGCCACTGACAATTCTTCTGTGTTACGGGACTGAAGCAAATCGTCCAATCTTCTTCGTTTAGTTTTATTTGATGCTTTGTCGAACTCAATCTTATCCTAGGGCGTCCAGGACCTGGAAGAGACTTACACTCTGCTCGTGATGTTGATGCTCTGCTGGTGATATATGGCAGCAAATTTAAAATCTTGTCCATTCAACCAGTCAATACCTGCCGGCATTGTTTCAAAACGCTCCGTTGTCTTTCCACATAACACCCACTTTTCCTGAAGACGTTGAGAAATTCGGGAAATATTAATTTTTATTTTTCGTACAGATTCCTTAGTAACTTCATTTGTACTAAAATGTGTTGAAATACAATCATATAAGCGATCATTTCTGTCAGCTGTTGGGTATTTTACCCAATTGTGATAAAATTCCCGTTTAGATATAACTATTACTTTTTCCGAAAAAAAATACTTAGCATCAGTTTTTAATTAATATCGCTTTGTTCCGCAGTCTCCCGCAGTTTGAAACGTACATAATTAAATAATTTATAAACGACACTAGACAGTAAAAAAATTACAGCCATGGTACATCATGGTACATATAGTTTCTGGTCCATGAAACATAAAATATGGTCTAAAAATCTGATATCTATCACATTTGTCAGCATTTTTCTCCGTGAAATTGAAAGTAATTACAACTAAAACATTATTTAAAAATTGTCCTTACTATCTTCTTCACGAATCATAGTTAAAAACTTAAAAAATTGTCACATAAACACTATACGATACACTTAAGCAACTACGGAAAGCGAATAATTTTGATGCGTACGACGGCGTTGTTATTGACACTTCGAGATTATTTATTAATTACTGGTGGGTACTTACGCAAAATAGTCAACGAGATTGTGACAACGGGGGTGTATTCTATTGTTTTTTCAAGACGAATCAAAGAATCGAAGTGACCCTTTTTGTCCAGCTAGATTGGGGTTTTGACCCATAGTGCGACCTTAGGAATGAGCTATTAAAGTTATTCGTATTCCTCGTGTTACACCGTTTATTTACAATTATAGTGTAAAAAAATGTGTTTCGACAAACGACTTTAAAGCAATAATAATCGAGTTACATTAAAATATTAGGTGACGTATATATTTTTTATTTTATTGGTATACTCGTATGTCGTGTAATAGGTATTTAAAAGCTATTGTCTAGCTAATAAGAATATGCAAAGTCACAACCAAGACTGCAATCATCTACAAATTACAAGAAATTCAATTCCAAACATATAAACAATTCAATTCCATTAAAACTAAAACAACCGCAGCAGTCAATAAACTGCAAAGTATCAAGAATTTTCTATCTTGAACGTCACATCAGCAAACAAAACCTACTTATTTTGAACCTTAAAATCTGATCCATAAGGTTCAACTGTTAGTTTACAGGACGTTTAGATACTCAGTGTATTCTAGGCCCTTTACTGGGCAATTAGGGTGGAAGCACCAGTTGCGGTCGCTGTGAGCAGGGTAAGTAGACCAGGATAGGGAGTAACCGCAGGGAGTATTCGGAATTTAATGGCTGGTTATTTGTAAGATGGCAGTTTCTTTCAAGTCTTAGGTCATGTTTGAGGTAAATACTGTTATTTCTATTATTTTCATTCCTGTAATATCCTTTTTTATTTGATTTAGAAACACACACACATTAAATAACATTTTTAAAACTTCTTTAAATGGCGAAAAAGAGATTTTTTTCTAGAGCATTGTGGCCGTTGGGGTAACATTTCAGGTTAAATTAATTTCTAAACCTAATTTTTATGTGTTATTTTAGTATACAGTGTGTAAATCTAATACAAGCGATCAATTAAACCAGGCATGGGATTCATTAGTGTAAACATGGATTACAGGGTTTTTTAAAAGTTACTCTTAATTATGACCCCACACATTTTTTTTAAGATTATCGGAGCAGCAATGTAGGTACCTACGAACATTTTGTTACTGTTGACATGGCAGTTATAAATAATATATCATAATATGTCATCTGCTTTTGAAAACATTAGCTGTCAACGAGTATTTAACTCGCGTATGTTGCTCTACATTGCGCGCTGAATTATTTTGTATGGAAAATTTTGTTGCTCTAATTTTAAGTTAAATTTATTTGAATTTACTTATTATGTCGTAAACTAACACCCAAAAGAGCATCGCCCGTATTAGACTTACACCCTGTATAGAAACATAAGTAATAACTTCACAATGTACAAGGTAAATAAAACGTAAACACAATATTCGTGACGTCACTTACTCAAGCAAAACGCCCTTAAAATTCACACCTCGACTCGCATTCCAAGTCCAAAAAGCACTTTAAAATTCCATCCCGCGCATATACTTTCAACATATTCTGGAAGTCGCGACGTCATAAGAATTTAGAGGCGCGATAAATGTACCATTTGCTCACCTCCAAATTCCTTTCTCTCATGTAATAGGATTATACTCCTGAACCTTATTTTGAAGGGGATAGAGTTCATATTATTTGGCAACGTTTTTGCATTTTCTCTATTTTGGTGGATGCATGATTGGGATTTGCGGAACAGGCTATTTATTATTATGAGATAGGTATGGAATTTAGTGTTTGATGTTTGATAAAGGAGCGAAAGGTGGTATGAAAATTTAATGTGAAGATACTGAGCAGAGGGGATTATGGGTCCATCATCATCATTCTTTCAGCCACTTATAGCCCTCTGCGCATAGGCCTCTCTTCTAGTAGGTACGCCATTCATCCCGGTCCTGAGCCAATCTAACCCAGAAGTGTCCCGCAATCTTATGAATGTCGTCGACCCAACGAGCCAACGGATACCCTTTCGGAGCTCTTTTATCCGAAATAGGCCACCAATATGTTAGGACTTGCCGTCCACCTGCCGTCAATCTGCCTGACAAAATGTCCTGCCCAGTCCCATTTAAGTATAGTAGTTTATGGGTTATCATTCCATCATTATAATAATATGAGAGCATTTATCCTAATAATATGTAATTTTGTTACCTGTACCTATAGTACGGTCAAACCGTACATAATTTTACCTCGAAACTACTTTAACTACTTTTAACTCTACCTTACTACCTTTTAACTCGAAAATCAAGTAGTATCGCTGCATTTTTGGTTAGACATCATACGGTTCTATAAAACCACATTTTGTAATATACATAATTATGTAGTATCAAAGTATTATTATGACTTGTGGTCTATGGGTGACTAAAATCCTGTAAAGTGTTCGAAACGTCGGATTGTACTTAAATTTTATTAATATACACGATACAATTCGTTAAAATAGTTTTTTTTTTTTTTTTTTTTTTTTTAATAAATAAATAAATATCTTGGGACATCTCACACAAATCGACCTAGTCCCACGGTAAGCTCAATTAAGGCTTGTGATGTGGGTACCAGGCGACGATATATATAATAGATAGATACATATAGATACTTAAATACATCGACAGCCATGCCCAAGGAACAAATATTTGTGATAAATAAATACACAAATAATGCCCTCGCCGGGATTCGAACCCGGAACCTCCAGCTTCGTAGGCAGGGTCACTACCAACTAGGCTACGGAGGCTGAGTTTTATTTCCTGTAAAACTTAAATCTAGTATTCCTTATTTCTAATGCTAATCAAACGAAATAAAAACATTAAAATTTCATACACCACAGTTTCTTAAATCACATGTCACCTATAAAATAGCAAGCATGTACTAACCGCTTTCCTATTATCAAACTTAGATTTTTAGTGTTCTGAATAAATATACATCTACTCTCTTTACCTAAATTTTCAACAGGTGATTCGAAGGTCAATAGAACACTTTCTAAGTAAATAGTAATTTTGACCCCAGCTGTGTTTTAATCGATTACTCAGGTCGGACTACCAGAGCGCTTCATGGGAAGACGCTAATTCAATAAAATGCGTGAAAACGAGAGCAAAAAGTAATTAATCGTTGACCGTCTCATCGATTTGATTTGTTTTGTTCAATGATAGTGCTTTTTAATTTCTCTGATTCATTTATTTTGTTTTTAGCATTTAAATGTTGGCTGCAGATTCATTAATGAATTCATTCATAAATTGGGTATGCACTTTTGTAGACAGCACAAGTCCAAACATAAAGGTGTATAATTCCTCAAAAATATAAATATCATAAAATACTAACTTATTTATTTCTAATCTTATTTAGGTGGCTACCTGTAATAAGATCGTTAGTATAATATATGTATTTTTAGACTTCTTTGTTGTGAAAGTATTTTTGACAGCTTGTGATAATGAAAATGAACGATCTGATCCAATGAATTCTTGCGAAATTTCGGATAAAATAGTTAAACTAATCTTGTTTCACCATCCTTTCAAACAAACTTTGGTCCTCCATTTCAACTCCTTAGGATGTGAACTTTGAAAAATACTTCCTTAGTGCTCTTATAAAGTAGAAGGAACCTACGCGCCAAATATTATGTCTCTAGAACCAGCGGTCTAGACTGGGTGTTGACATCTCAGTCAGTTTTTTCTCTTATATTTATAGATAAGCTAACACGACACGACACTTAACCTTTTAATATATTTCCTTTGAGGTTATCAAGTAATATACTATTCAAAATCACATGTCTTAGATTTTAAGTTTGGTATTTCAACGTTCTTACAAGAATGGTAATTTTTCAAAGGAAGCGATAAATTGGATTGGCAGCAATAATAGTTGGCCGTTTCTTTTTTATGGAGATAAACGAGCTATTTATCATCCTTGGTTTTCGGTAACCCCATAAATTGCTCTCGATTTTTCTCCACTATGAGCAAAAAGTTATGAAATTACTAAGATTTCATTTAAAGAAAAAATAATAGGTAGTCAGTTGTAATGTCACTTCTTATTGTACAAATTAATTGTACATACTAAGTTATGTGATATTTTTTGTATGTTTATGAAATTTTTTGACCTTTATTAAATGTTTTTTTTTATTTATACTAATACTAAAATAAGTACCTAAGCACCAACATCACGTCTAAGTGATTTCTTTGTATTGCACTAACATAAATTCCGAGGCACTAGTTATGTTCTGTTTTTTAGTATCCTTATGCACGTATCAAGTACGTAAGAAGGTGAACTTTGTCAATAGATATTGCTTCTCTTATAAAACCATGGAGAAAATAACCTTTGTTGACAGAATGGTAATATAGCCATTTTGAAAAGACATTCTTCATCTTAGGACATGCTTAGTCCATACTAAGCATGCCCGTAGATGAGGAGTGTCTTTTGAGTAGAAAAAAGTAGAAAGAATTTGTTTTCAAGCGATTATTGTTTTTTGGGGCACGTCGTTGAAATTAGCCGACGCTCCATATTAAAGGTTTTTTTTTTAATAGAACACGATACTCAACATGCTCTTAAACGGACAACAACCATAAAATTTTCATGTCGTATATTGTATTCGTTCTGATTTAGTACCCACAGCACGAGTCTTAATTTAGCTTACCGATGAACTAAGTCCATTTGTGTAAAGTTGTCTCATATTTACTTTTAATTAACCCGCAGAAATGATAAATCAGACACTTTATTTGCTTACATACAGTTTAACGGTTTTTCTAGTAAATAATTACAATTTATAAAATTAAAAACATCATTCATTTTTTCAGGTCGTGGCCGCAAAAAGAAGTTGGCTGTCGTCGTCCCCCTCCTCACTCTACTAGCAGCACTGAAGACGAAACTCCTACTGATACCAATCCTACTGGCAGTTCTACTGATAAAGAAACTTCTACTGATCGCAGCACTCCTACTACCAGGTCTCCTGAGCACGCTCAAGGCTTGCAAGGTAGGATAGACGTTAAGGTAGGACGTTGGTAAGTTTGTGATCATCATTATTGATCATCAGCTTTGGTCACAAGGTCTTCTTATTTATTTATTCCATTCTTGTCATCGATATTTGTTTCTTTTTATCTATTGGTATCAGGATTCACATTATGCACGTCTATTACATCAGCATCATCAGTAAAAGTATAATTGTAGTTTATATAATTATTGTCATTCAGTTTCTGCTACTTGAAAATTGTTGATATATTTATTCCGGTATCTACATACAGTACATATATCATTTTAGCTATACATTTTCATCTTGTGCTTTGTGCATTATATGTTTTCATAGCAATTTATTTTAATTATTAGAACTATGATTAAATTAGGAAAGGTACCAGCGCCTACACAGTGTACTGTACATTCGTGCACTTTTTGTGTATTAAAGCATAATGAGGATTCAATTGACTTTGTTAGCGATTGTACCTAACACGATACAGTATAGGTTTAAAATTAAACTTACGTAAAATGGATAATACCTCATTTACCTCAATGATGAAGTAGGCCCCCAAATAAACGCATAGCACACTCCTCCGTTGCGTGGAAACTATTACGTCGTCCAACACATGTTTGGTGCGACAGCATTCAGACACTAAGTTTGTATCTATCTGTCTTACTTTTATTAATAAACTAAGTAAAAAACTCTATATCGCGGTGACTGCGACCATTTATAACATAGACGTCTAACGCCAGCTCAAAAATGCCCGCAAAACCAATTGTTCAATTGTGCCAAGATGGGCAGGACATAGCACTTTTCTTAACATCGCGCATATTTGACATATATGTTTATATAATATAGCCAATCAGAACTTTGATGGACCAATGACAACTATTTTTAAATGGCTGTTTAAGTTTTTATAGGTTGATATTGAAATTCATTACCGTCATGCAAGAGGGGAAGACAATTGTCAGCAAAAATTCAGGACCGTTTTTGAAAGGCTATTTAGTATGGCGTACGGTTTCCTTGTTTTATTTGTTCGTAGCGCGGTGACATCTATTAGACTAATCATGTGCTAACCCTATGGTGCCTATGGTACGGCAGTACCATGGTTTTGCAAGTATCGGTAACGTTAGGTTTTTCTCGATACGTAAAGCAGGCCATTACGTATGGAGTAGAACCTAACGTATCCTTTACTTTTCAACTCATGGTACAGCTACTGTAATAAAAAAAACGGGCCAAATGCAAGTCGGACTCGCGCGCGAAGGGTTCCGTACCATTATCAATTTATTATTAAAAAAATACAGCTAAATCAACCTACCACAAAAACTATAGGAGATAATTTAATCAAAGCAAAAATCGTTGATAGAGTTTATTAATGTGCAAAACATATATTTTTTTAGAATTTTATATCGCGTAGTTTAAAAAATAGAGAGGGGGGGGACATTTTTCAGACTTTGAGAGCTGATATCTCGAAAACGATTTGCTTAAATAAAAACCGGCTAAGTGCGAGTTGGACTCGCGCGCCAAGGGTTCCGTACCATTATCAATTTATTATTAAAAAAATAAAGTTAAATCAACCTACCTCAAAAACTATAGGAGATAATTTAATCAAACCAAAAATCGTTGATAGAAATTATTAATGTGCACAACATATATATTTTTTAGAATTTTATATCGCGTAGTTTAAAAAATAGATGGGGGGGACACATTTTTCAGACTTTGAGAGCTGATATCTCGAAAACGATTTGCTTAAATAAAAATGAGATTTATAAACCTTCATATCATTTTCAAATACCTTTCTATCAATACCCCACACGCTTATATACAACTAAAAAAATCCCTCAGTTACATGTATGGAGGGCCCCCACCCCAATGGTTTTTTTTACAATTTAGTATCATAATCCTGTAGCGGTTTATACAACACATATCCTCACCAAATTTCGTTACTGTAGCATTTATAGTTTCCGAGTCAATCGGCTGTGACAGACGGACAGACGGACAGACGGACATGACGAATCTATAAGGGTTCCGTTTTTGCTATTTTGGCTACGGAACCCTAAAAATGAGATTTATAAACTTTCATATTATCATTGTCAAAGATCTTTCTATTAATACCCTACACGCTTATATACAACTAAAAAAAAAGTTTCTATCGCTCAGTTACATGTATGGGGGATGGATTTTTGGATTTCCCCAATGGGTTTTTTTACAATTTAGTATCATAATCCTGTAGTGGTTCATACAACCACGTATCCTTACCAAATTTCGTTACTGTAGCATTTATAGTTTCCGAGTAAATCGGCTGTGACAGATGGACAGACGGACAGGCGGACAGACGGGCAGACGGACAGACGGACATGATGAATCTATAAGGGTTCCGTTTTTGCCATTTTGGCTACGGAACAGTCGTTTCATCTGTTGACAGTTTAATTGAAAACAGCATTTACACAATGAAACCACAAACATGAATGCAGTTGAAAGCATCTCTGAATTTGACATTCTATTTATGCGAACTTGATTTTGTTTTGCCTTTGAAGTCTCATTTTGATATGAAATGTAATTGTATACACTTCGGAAAGCAGATTAAAATTGATATTTTCAATAATAAATAGATAAGGTTTGGAATAAGTACAACTCGATCTATTTTATCTTTTGACATGCTCGGTGCTATACAGGGTGAAATCTTTTACATGATACAAAATTATATTTTCTGTGTCTACTCATGATTGCGATCAACTTTTACTACTTATGGGACTAATATCGAATTCGGCAGAAAAAATACCTATAACTACTACATAACAGTCGAGTGCATAAGTATACACATTTGAAAGAGATCAGTATAATTGCATATAATATATATTAATTTATAATTGCATACATATTAATGACAACGCGATTGTAACTAGCGACTGCTGGTTTTACAATTTGTATGGAGATGTAGATTTTATGGTAAATTTTTCAAAGATGGTCCTAATAGTAAAAGTTAGCTATAATCATGAGTAGATCCAGAAAATATGATTTTGTATCATGTAAAAGATTTCACCCAGTATAACAGGGATCGGACAAACGCCCGTCATTTTGAAAATATAACCCTGTTCTGTGCAGTAGAGACAACATTATATTATGATGATAATATATTTTATTTAATAAGATATTTTCTAGAATAATTCGAAGAATAAGAATCTCAGGGCCGCAGACCCGACAATTCGTTTCGGGAAAATGCAAAGGCTGAACGTCTGCGTATGGCCGAAGGGCCGTAGGCGAAAAAGGGCCTAAATACAATTAATTTTTTAACATATTTCAAGTTTTTTGATGCGCCTCTATGGGACGTATAGCAATTTTGTTTGACCACAATTGCTGTTGTTATTGTATTGTTATATACATTCGCCTGATATTCAAATCATATCTAGAAATCCCCGATATTAGTGAGGTGGCATTAGCATAAAATCGCTGTGTCGCTGCAAAATAGACTATCCATCCCTGTTTTATTCATATAGTTAGTAAAAGATGCAAAATCTATCTCGCGGAGACAAAGTGACGTATTTACCATTTACTAAGCATACACATGTGGTTAAATGTCTCGTATCTCGCAAACTATTTACGTAGATACATGTTATTTTCATTTTTATTAAATATTGTGTAATCCCTAAACTTGGCAGAATTTACAAAAATCGTACGTTCTAGCCTACTCGCCGTTGTGTAGAGCAAAAGATTATGTATTTAAAAAATACAAAAAGTGGGTCAAATAGTATGTATCTTTTAAGATACACTGCCAAGTTAAGGGATGTAATTTTCCGCAACTCGACATCTAACGTGCCTATTTTGCGTGGTCCCAACGCTGGCCCAATACTTGTTGGGAACTCACAAACAGGTCAAATCACGATGTTTTCCTTCACCGTGAAGCAATTTTGATGATATCAAATGATGATGTACATAAGTTTTTCGAAAAACTCATCGGCACAAGCTGGGAATTGAACCCACGACCGCTGCGTAGCAGCCGTGCGTTGTACCACTCGACCACAAACACTTATAATAATGTATCTGTTTCATACACACTAAGCGGTGACAGTTCTGTCACGGCTTAGAATTCCAAGAAAAATTTCAATACCGCGATGTAGAACATTTCGAGTTTTCTCTTCATACATATACTTAAACATATAACTTGTATATGTATTTACAATCTGCATGTAAAATGCTTTAATTTGATACCCAAATCATAGCGTTTGGATCACATATTATTCTGTGTGATTTGATTGCATTTTAATGAATCTCGCTTTTCTTGAATAAGTTACACACATATAAGTTATGTACATATTCGTAATCGTTGTTTGAAGCTCTTCATTTTGATACCAAACTCGATAGGTTTCATATTATTTTTTTTCGGTAAGATAATATTGACTTTCTAGACCGCCATATTATTTTTAACGTGACGTCACATATCCTATGTCACCCGCGACGTCACGAGGATTCTAATGATACCTTACACTATTAAAAACGGTTAAGTGGTCAGGAAGATCTGCGCGTTTAAAGAAAATATGAAACATACATAGGGGCTGAACACATATACTCTCCTTTTGGCAGTCGTGTAAAAATTGTTCTATATCATTAATAAATTCACGTTTTATTATCTTGTATCAACCTGTATACCTGTACTTAATTCTGAAAGCATTTGCTTAAAGAAGGCGCTTGCGTACAATGGGATTAAAACAATACTCTTAAGATCCGATTAGGTGGTTTTAGGTAAGGTTTATAGGTATTACGGATGCTTATTTATTCAATTTAGGGATTTATTTCTCAGAATCTCTTACATGTTATATGTATTTATTTCTACTTTGTGGTCGTTTGTGACCTTTTAAACTTCCGCGCCATCCAAATTTCAATATATTTCGAAAGTTGGAAATCGGTTAAAAAAACATTACCTCGCGGGCTGATATATTATGATAAATTACTAGCCAAGCCTTTAATAACAAGTGCAAATGCTAAAAATGACAAATAATGTTAAACTAAATCATGATTGCATTTTATGAAATAAAAATAACTGGGTATCTGTCTATAACTCTGTTTGGTTAGGTATTAAAGTAAATGTCAACAATCTTGCAGTGTATTTTTATTGAAAATGCATTTAAAATCCAAACTACGTACTTAATGAATCAAAACAATGAAAGCACTACATTTCCTTGTTATACTCATATTTATCATTATGTTTTTACTAAAACGTATTATCAACTCGTGGTTTTCAATAAAAAGATACTACAAAGTCGTTTACATTTGTTGTACATAAATACTCTTGTAGATTCTTCATGTAACGAGGAATATCATATTTTTAATGAGACAATAAATAAGGCTTAGAATAATTCATAAAAAGTCAGAGTTCACAAGCATTTACACATTTCTTTACTTTAATCCATTAAATTAAAGTGTAAAACCGTATAATACATATGTATTTATAAACAAAACTACCCACTAGTTTAGCAGTACAGTCGAGGAATTTAATTTCCTACCCATTTCGTACCTTGTCACAGTGACAATCACAATAATATTATAGCTACTATGACAAGGTACGAAATGGGTAGGAAATTAAATTCCTCGACCGTACGACCTAAAAAAAGGTAATGCGCTTGTGGTCGAGCGATAAAACGCATGGGTCCTACGCAGCGGTCGTGGGTTTAATCCCCGACTCGTACCAGTGAGTTCTTCAAAAACTTTTGTACAGCTGCATCACGGTGAAAGAAAACATCGTGAGGTATACATCTGCGAAGAAATTCAAGGGTGTATGAGAAATTCTCCACGAGTATTGGGCCAGTGTTGGGACAACGCAAAATAGACACGTTTGATATCGAAAAAAATAGCCACATAATATCATAATTATTTAATTACATCCTCTTTCAAATAGTCTGATCGGCTTGATCCCTTGGTGCTGCGTAGAGAAACTTGCCTCACTCTGCATTTTCTATCGCATGTACTACGGGGAGTGTTCCGAGAAATTGTTGGGTTTAATACCCGCCCCTTCTTTCCGCCACCGCCCTACGCGAGAATATTTCCATTCTCACCATTTAGATGGTTGGCAGTCCTCAACTGTGCGCTTCTCCCGTAACTTCCTGCCTCGCACAGCTAAACTTTGGAACGAACTGTCGCAAGCGGTGTTTCCGGACAGATACGACCTTCAAACCTTCAAGAAAAGAGTATACTCCCACCTTAAACGCCGGCAACACATTCAATTTGTGACGCCTCTGGTGTAGCGGGTGTCCAATTGTCCATCTTCTTCTTCTTCTCAGCATATTTTACTCCACTGCAGGATGTATGCCTCTTGTAATTTTTTCCACCACTTACGGTTTGCGGCGTCTCTCTTCCAGGTCGGCCCTGCCGTCTTTTTTATATCGTCCGACCATCTGGCAGCCTGGCCTGCCTACGCTTTGGCTTCCTATTCTTGGCCTCCACAAGAGGGCTCTAGTCGCCCACCGCCCCTCATCATTTAGACACACATGTCCCGCCCATCTCCATTTCAGGCTGGCTACTCGTTCAATAATGTTTGTAACTCTCGTGCGTTGCCTGGTCTCCGCATTCCGCATTCTATCTCTTAGAGAGATCCCGAGCATTGAGCGTTCCATCGCCCTTTGTGCGACTTTTAGCCGTTACGCTCTATCGATGGTTAGCGTCCACGTCTCACAAGCGGGTGTCCATGGACGACGTTAATTGCTGTCCATAAGGCGTCTATTCGTTTGCCACCAATAGCATAAAAAAGTCTGCAAGCTAAACAGAAACATTTTTTGACAGAAAGATGTGGGGTCATTAAAAGTAAACAAAATTAACTGTAACAAATTAACAGGAAATACTGTATCCAAATAAACATTGGAGCCGTCAAAGTTTACCACGGAAATACTCAATATGCGTTTGGAAGTGAATTCGCAATGTAAGTAGAAGATCCTAAAACAACAACCAAACAGAAATTCGGAACGTAATGGGAAAGTAGCGGAGTAAACTCGAAGAAATTTCGAAGTTTCCTACTACTTAATACCTCTGCATGTAGTGAGAATTCGAATAACTTTGAGCAAGTAGCAAAAAACTAATGTCAATAGATTATTAGTATTATTACATTATTTTCGCATGAGAAATTCAAATTATATTTCGGGACAAATGTTAGGATAATTAATACACTCGCGGTCAATGAAAACGTGTCTGTTGGATTTTTTCATAGAAAATATTAGAAACATGCAGATTTTTAATATTTTATTTTAAATATTTACTTGCATTGAAATATCCATGAAATTTTCAACCAATCTAAGAAATACGTAACTTTATGGTCAAATGACGAGTCATGATGCTAATGCGAGAAGTGGTTCATTTTACGTCAGGTCGAAATCTTCGGAGGGCCATATGTACATTATGTACTAAAAACGTCGTACGATACACGTGCGAAAACGAAATTCGTAATTCGTGTCGATTTAAAGCTTTCCCTACGGTGGTGCATTCTTTTATCTCCACTCGTTTTGAACGTAATGCACAATATTACCATACAATATAGGTATTTTTTTAAACGTTCTACATGGACCTATTTCACTATCTACGAAAATATGTCTACCAGATAAAATGTTAGGTGGACCTTTTTGATATGCCCGAGGAAGGATAGCAATCGGTTTATCTGTCGAACAAATTTACCAGGGGATTCTGAAAAAGGCCGTTATTTGATATATTAATCATAATAAAATACTACTTCTATAAGGGTAAAAGTACCAGTATTCGACATCGCTACTTATCTCAAAGTGACAATTATTTAATTCGAATGCCGAAAATCTTACTTGTTAAAATTTTACATTTATAACTCCGTATTCGTACACAGTTAATTACAGTGCCCATGTTAATTACAAATGCAGATTTGAGATCTGGTAATTTTACCTTACTACTACGAATGATGATTGTATTTAAAATAATGAATAGTCCGAAAGTTGAAAACGAAATTTCTGACCACATGAAAAAAATACCAAATAAAAAAAAAACGATTTCTCCAAGATTGCATCATGAGAATCCAACTTGATGAAAAAAAAAAATTGTTCCACAACTCTCGGTGATATCCAGTTAATACATAAAAACAAAGAAACATTCAAATTGAGAAACTCATCCTTTTTAAAAGTCTGTTAACAATGAACAGAAACAAAAAACACAAAAATCATTCAAATAATTTATAGTCAAAAAACGTACTTTTAATTAGTTTAATTTCAAATTCACGTTAAAACTTCGTGTAAATTACATTTCATTTCGGTCGTTTTCTTATTAGAATTTTGAGGAAAAAGTAAAAACTCTCCTTTTACATGCCTCTTTAACATTTTATATTAAATATTTTAATAGTACCTTTTACTTAACCCTCATTTAAATTAAGTTTTTGTTTTAAGTCATTTTTAGTTAATTAAAATAGTGAGTAAAGTAAAATAGTGGAAATAAAATACTGATTTTTATTGTGAACAAACGGAGAGATAATTTTGTGTGGAGGATATTGAGGAAAGTCGATTTTCATTACAATGAATTTTGTATGTGTATTATTAATTAATTCCAAGTTAACTTAATTTTGTCAATAACATTTAAAACTAAAGCGTGTTTTTTTATTTATCTCTATCTTATTAATCTATTATAAAATACGTATACGAAATATATGAAATGACATCAAATGACAAGAGTTGTTTTCAGGCTTATTTTGGAATATCACTTAGGAAAAAAAGCAGTTATTTTGTAATTTTAGCGGCTTATTTCTCACCTAGAAGTTATTTGAAGACCAGAAAGTATGAAGCAGTAATCTTATAAGAGGATTCTGAGCTAGGTCCTACTATTATGGTATACCTGGAAAATGGTGCTTAATGCTCTATAAAACTGTTTTTGCCTGTATTCTTCTATATTTACTAGGAAAGCTGAATAGGATACCAATAAGGATTCGTGTGAAATAAATAATATGCGTATAATATATTTTTTCCATGACGCAAATTTTATAAATATGCCAAATAGATTTAACTGTAGGTAAAAATCGCTTAAATAGTTGACTATTAGATCGCTAAGGATTTGCAATTTTAGAATTATAACTAACAACGTGAGACTCAAACAATGTTAAAATATTATTGAACCACGTTCGACCCATTAAGAGGGTCCTCGTCCAGACGAAACATGTCGAGCAATCATCGACTTAAATACGTGAGTAACCCGGTTCGATAATATTTTAATAGATTGCTAAGTATTAAAAAATTGAACATTTCTACAATCGGTCTAGTCTCACAGAAAGCATCTTAAATTTAGGCTCGTGTTATAGTTATTGTTGACAATATACGTATATAGGTATGTGATTGATTATTAGAAAACCTCTATGACTGATGAAATAACCCTCTTGTGATAAATGCAAGAAAAGATGTCCTAACTGGCATTTGAGCCTGAGACCTCCGGCTTTGCAGGTAGGGCCACTACCGACTGAGCTATAGAATATTGTCAAATTAGCTCATTATTTCTCAATTGGCAAAAGATAACACGACTGATTTTCCCAATAAATATAACATAATTATTGTTAAATTATCTTATTCTGCCTTTTTAGTTTAAAAAAATGTGTTTCAACAATATAAGTTAGATTGTGAAACAAAATATACCTTTTCATTGCACATTCAGTCAATATCCGTTATCAGCCCACTCGAAATATAAACCAGCGATAAAACAATAAGCCTAGCCATTTTAACTGTAAAAAGTTAATCCCTTACTTCGCGCAACCAATTTGAAGTCTCAATTTAACCAGCGATACTTAAGCCTTCAGATCATAAGCATGCATGATTCGTCGAGAACCATTCGTAGATGGTTTTGTTCAAACGTTTAACTCGCTAGCGCTTTATGAGCAATCGCAATACCACCCCTGAATTAATATTCGAACAAGCTGACGCCTACAATAAAGATAGGGTTTTAACAAAAAGGTTTGCTACACATGTACTTTCAACAAAAAATATTATGAATGGACCTTTATACAACTTTAGGTTCAGTTTGTTGGTACCTAGTTTACACGTCGTAAATAAGTTTGGACGAGGGTGAAACACTTTGATGTGAAATAAAATACTAAACCCTGACTTGATAAAATAAGGTATTTGTTTCATAAACCTTGTAACTTCAAAGCAAGTTGAAGTGTGTTACAATATATCAGAATGTATTGAAAACAGAATGTATATTGTATATCAAAATCGTCGCAAATTTATTCATGTTTTTAAATGAAAAAGCTGTATATTTTTATTAAATTTAATCATAATCTAAACCGCAGTCTCCCATTTCAATTCAAAACAATCTTCTATTAGCATTTTTATTGTGATTAATACGTGAGCAAACTTGAAACAAGTTTAAAAATGCAATTAAAATATTGAGTAAAGCGCACCAGATAGAATAATTGAATTGGATACTGGATAGAAATAATTTTGGCTATTACCAGTATACTATATACCATTACACAAAAACTTCATTCAAAACAAGTACATATATTATTATATTTATAGTGTTCGTGTGAACATCTTTGATGTTTCAAATACAGAAACATATTTTACTATTTCTATTGGAATTAGTAATGCTTTCGAGACGTAGTGAAATTATACTAAACAATTGAGTACAGTTCACACTAAATACTGCACAAAAACAATGGCTTTACAAAATAATTGAAAAACATTGAAATCATTAATAAAATAACACAAGAAGTAATTAACAACAAGCAGAATAACTACAACACGGAATCTATACCTAAGTACTCTTTCCTTTTCCGCTAACTATAGGTATTCTGAATCCTGTTTTATGTTGTAAACGTTCAAAGGATAAATTAACTCCTTATGCGCTATTTTTTTTTATTGATGGAAACATATTTACTCCAATCATGCCAGTTTGCTCGTCTTGCCTTTATCGACAGGGTCTGCTAACTCTTTGTTTTGATATATTGGGCTGTCACTCAGTGGTAATTTTAGGCTATAACTCAGAAGGCATTTTATCTTATTGGCGGGGCCCTGACAGACACGTTCGACCCATTGGGATATTTTGTGTAAAGCAAGTCTAGACACTTACCCCAATGTTACATGGTTCCATGTTACATTTTCGAGGTGATTAAATCTGGATAATTTCAGTGTGACAAAGTTCAATTTTCATGTTGATAAATGTGCAACATAAGAACCTTTAAATATTGGGGCAGCAATATGTACAGGAGATATAGGATATAATATATCTTCTGTACATATACAGCCCTGCTTATAAAAGAGCCGTTTTTTTAAATTTAACCTCTACTTTTTTTGTAGTTCAGGTATTCTTTTTAATATTATTATCTGCTCAGAATCGTGGGTTCTTTCGATTTCGAATATTTTGTTCCCAACATTAACGTACATTTTAGCAAACTTTTCTTTCTATTACCGCCATACAAAATGTATGAAAAAATGGTAACGGAATGGAAAATAAACCTTGGCACAAAAATTTTTTCCTACCAGTATTGAAAGAGCTCGCGAGATCATATTAAAAGTTCCAAATCTAAAAGGAATTGGACAACTTGAAAAAAAAGCCCACTAATACCTTGACATTTACAGCGATTAAATAGTTCTTCTCCTTGTTCCAGCACCATCACCACTCGCCCAGCTACTCCTACTTCGGCAGCAGTGACTCCTCCGACTTCAACTCTGACTACGGAAGCAGCTACGCCTACTCCTCAGGAGGTGGCTACGGCAAAGACTGGGCTGCTAACAGGGCGTATAATATGCAGAAACCTAGACCTACTCCGGCGCCTATGTATATTACTGCTCCTGGTGGAGTTGCGTAGAAATGTGAAAAGCATGATGACAAGCAAGTCAAATCAACATTTCTGAAGTTTTATATGAAACTAGCGACCCGCCCCAGCTTCGCACGGGTACTATACCTACATAAAAACTTTCCTCTTGAATTACTCTACCTATAAAAAAATCTAATCTCATCAAAATCCGTTGCGTAGTTTTAAAGATTTAAGCGTACAAAGGGACATAGGGACAGAAAAAGTGACTTCATTTTATAGTATGTAGTGATACACAAAAGTAATGTCACGTTTGTATACTGCCAAATTACTTAATCTTTTACGTTTTTTCTAATTTGTTGAATAGAAGTTCTGTACAAAAATTACTGCAAACTACATTTTAGCTATACATTTTCTTCGTATCCTACTTAAAATTGAATAGTAATTTATTTTGACTACAGTCATCATCCTTATTATTTGAAAGTTATTACAAAACAATAATTGCTTCGCTATTGTTAAGAAAAAGTAGAAATGTAATAAATATAAGTATTTATTAAGGTATTAATAGTTCTGGAAATAATATAAAATTTTAAGAACTTTTTCTGTAAAATATTGTTGTTTGTAATGTACCTACGCTACGATAATTTATTGTGCTTATGAAAATTCTGTCAATTTTGCATATCAGTACAGTATCAGGTGCAAAAATAACAATATTTTGCTTGCACTAAGAATATTTATTAATAAGTAAAAATATTAGAAATAATACTACCAAGTGTTTATGAAATGAGTTTAGAATATTATTACATCAATAATCCGCGAAGACTAATGATAGGGTTTGAATTATTTATGAAATGAAAGTTTAACATTTCATAATAATTATAAGTGAATGATGGTACGATTTGACATAACAATAAAATATGATAACAAATTACATTGAATTAAACGAAGTTCAAAATACTGTGATGAATAAAATGTTTGTTTTGTGCATGTAGGTATACGTAACAGTGAAGTTAAGAAAATCACATTATAGAAATTGTAAAATTATTTTTACATAATTAAAACCTATTAATTACACTAAGTGACCAGTATAATATAATAATAACACAGTTAAATGAAAATTTTAGTTGTGAAGTACAAAAGTATTTTAAGTAAATGTTCAGAACTCAGAGCATAACTTATTTTTCAAGTTTGTGTAACTCTAATCTCTTCTTTTTCTTCTCGATTTGGCGAAATAATGTTCATTTATGTTTAAAACAAACTAAAAATCATACTTTAGTCCTTAGCGAAGCATGCAACATTCAAATCGTGGAGTAAAAAGAAATTAAATAAAAATAGAATAAAAACTTTATTCTGTGTGACAGATTCAGGTCAACAGACAACTTGCCGGTTTGTGGAACCGATATTTATAGATCAAATAAAAGCTACCTTTCTTTCTGTAGGTAAACAAGGAAATTGTAAGCATGCAACTAATTTTAAACAGGCTGCTATATCATACAAATTCAGGTGGCTTATGATGGTTCCGTTTTGTCCATTTATCGTGCTACGCGTCATTTTCGATCTTGTATACTAGTTAGAATGTGACGGCAACGCCGATAAACGATAAACCTACAGGTTCATTCAAATAAATAAATACCTTGGAACATTTTACACAAATCGACCTAGTCCCACGGTAAGCTCAATTAAGGCTACCAGGCGACGATATGATAGAAAGATACATAGATACTTAAATACATAGACAGCCATGACCAAGGAATAAATATTTGTGATAAATAAATACACAAATAATTAAGGAATAATGTCAAATATATCAATTTCAATAATGTATCGTGTATGTCTATAAAAATTACATAATTAATTAATTAGGTACTGTTATTTTGGGAAGAATTCTTTGTTAAACACAAACATTTACCAGTAATGTACCAATGTAATTGTTATTTTGCTGTTCTGTAAATATAATAGATTTATCCCTTTACGTATAGGGCATTACAACGTTTGCATTTATTTGTTTTAGGTGTTGGGTAATACATTATATATTGACTGAGGTATTTTAAGGTTATTTATTTTAGCATAGTAATTTATTTTAGAGACTAAGTTTGTACAAAATGAAATCGTTTGTAATACAGTTTTTGAAATAACATTTGTTTTATTGACCATTTAATTTTCCTTGGAAAGGAACGTGAAAGTGCATTTAGACAAAATAAGCATTCGCTTATTCTATCCCCCACTCTACGAAATCCGTTCGTTACACGAAAAGTGATTCGTCGAAATTAGTTGATTTCCTGGAGTGGAGGATAGAATGAGCGCATGCTCACATCATCATCACCACATCATCAGCCTATGATAGTCCACTGCTGGACGTAGGCCTCTCCTATTAACTATGCGTACAGACGCATTAGGAGGTAAATACCCATAATCGCCACGCTGGGCAAGCGGATTGGCGATCGCAGTAATGTGTCCACTATGATGACGCTGCTGCCCATCATCAATCTTTTATCAAATAATGGTCAGTACACTTCAATCCCTTATACGACTCTTACGACATCCGCAGGAGGAGTTGGGGTGGTGACAAATGTATTCTTACTGCCGTCACCAAGCGAATGCTCGTAAGGTCTAAATTCACCTTAACACGACCGCCACACAGATTGACGAACGAAACTATGTAGGTATCTGTGAAAGAAGAGGTTATGTTTGGCGATAATGAGCCAATTTCATACAAATTTGACGTAAATCATGTCAAAATAGTAACAAAACAGTTCACCATCTTAGTATGTTATTATTAAAGAACGAATTGTATAATAATAAAATACGTTCTTTAATTAGCTTTACGTTGATTTACATTGGACACACCGCGTGGTGACGGCAGTATCAATACATTGATCAGAGCCCCAACTCAAAGTATCATCATCAGCCTATGATAGTCCACTGTTGGACGTAGGCTTCTCCTATTAACTATGTATGCGTACTTAGGTCGATTTGTGAAAGATGTCCAAAGATATTTATTTATATTTATATTCTGCGATGTTATCGGCTAAATCAGCATTTATCAATATCACATTACAGGCATCAACGATAACTTGGTTTTCTGTATACGAAACAGATTTTAGACTTGTTTTCAATTACTGATAAACAGCATGGCATCGCGGGAATCAATCGTTTAGTCCTATTATAGACTCCATTACCACTCTCTAAAGTTTTAATTGCCGATCGTTTGATCATAAACTCGACACTGATTGGGAAAGTCTGGGGGCAAATACAGACACGACATTTTTTATAGCGATATGTTCTTAATATTATTACATATATTATACTAATTATAGTGGTAGTGTCATGTGGACCTTTGAGATACGCCCCGGGGTGGAATATTATATTTACGAAGCCTGTAGCGGATTTTATCATTGATCAATTGACTACGCCTGTGGTGAATCTGTTTTCGTACTTACCTGACGAAGCCCGCGAAATGGATTTAAAAGAAGGACCAATGTATAATAAATTAAGATTTTTTAATAAAATATTATTAATGTTACTATTTCATCATCATCGTCATCATTGTCAGCCTATCTACGTCCATCTACCATTACCTATGGACGTATGGACGTCATCCTAGTCAGCGATCGCAGTTTGTGTGTCCACTTTGTTAATGATGTTGGCCATATGATACACAAATAATGGTATTATTATTTTTGAATAACAACATTTTTAAAAGCAGTTAAAAATAAAATGACTGTATCTTGACTATATAATAGTCATAAAAATAAAAAGTAAGTAGATAAGAGGAAATGCCACTAGTATCTTCGGTATAATGCTACAAGGGCCGATCTTACATCTGGCACCCTAGTGAAAAGGGGTATAAATCGAAATTCGCCACTTTACAGGAGAGCCAAAAAACGATTGGCGAAATTATTCAAAATTACTGTGCCGAAATGGCTAAAGAATTAGAATAACTGTAAAAGTACTTTGAGTAAATACAATGCGCTCTTTCACATGCCGTCATTGGTTTATGGCTAAGATCAATAGTTTAAAAAAAATTGACTTGTACCCGCTGAAATAAATGCTGTTTAGAAATATAACCAAATTAGTACCCCTTTTCACATATATTGGACATTAGTGAAAACGGGTATACATTTAACTTATTTTATGATAACTCTTTTTGAGATGTACTTTTATGAAAAAAAATTAGCTAAGTTTGTTTGCGAAATTAATTTTAATGGTATACCATTATACCATTGTATACGACTTATACCATTGTGCACAAAATGTTAGTAACGTGTAAAAGGGAATAACAAGATTTATATTAATCACTTTATTCAATTGTATCCAAATTCTATGAAATAAGTTACAATAAATATATTTATTTTTTCCATTTATTATTAGAAATTATTTCCTTGAATTAGAAAAATATTACTTCTTTTCAACAGCCAAAACACAACGCATCATAAAATGAAATGTTTTTAAATTTCATAGTATCAAAAAATTCCATAATGTAGCATTTATTCATTATTATCAAAATCGTGTCATAATATTTTTTTTCTCATGCCTTATTTTGCTAACACGGTACTCGACAAAAAACCTAAATAGTACAAATAGTCCTACTGTCCGAATTATAACTTTATGCCCTGGATGTCGTGCACGGACGCAGCTAGGTAGGTACGTTCCGTAACGCCTGGATGGCAATTTTGCATCTTATCGAGTCACCTAAAATAACATGCTATTGAAAATCGATATTTTATTAAAAAAACTATTGTCTATAGCCTATCGTAATGTACATTAAGATACAACTGTGAAAAAAATAAGTTCTAAATAAGCATAAATAAGCAAAGTACGACCGAAGGAAGTGTTTTAAATCGACACGATTTACGAATTTCATTTTTGCATGTGTATCGTACGACATTTTTCAGTACAGATGACCTTCCTAAGTTTTCAACCAGGCAAGATATAAACGACTCCTCGCACTAGTGTGTAAAGAAGTTATTTCAGTTGTTTCGGACAAAAATAGTTACGTTGCATTGCAGTACTCTGTATGGAATCTTAATAAACAGACTTTAATCGACGAGTATAAAAAGCCTGTCACTATTATGTTCTATCGATTATAATTCTTATAAAAGTTGTATAGGTAAATATAGGTACGATCAACTTGAATTATTGTGTTAATTACACATTAACTTTATTAATTTCGTTAGTAGACAATTTAAAAAAATATTGTGATAATATTGTTTTCATTATGTTAGCATTCGTAAAAAGTGGCCAGGCATGGTTTCCGGGTGGCTGTTTTGAAATTGTTCTAATCACATGTTTCTGGAGTAAGTAATAATATATAGATACAGCAACAGCCATAGAACAGCAGCAAATACTCGTACAAGGCTATTACAGTGCGCTTTCTATATTACCTAGATCATTAAGTAAAATTGTTACTACAATTTAAAAAAAAAGTATTTGCGTTAGGTCGTTTAAAACAGTCAACACAAACTAATATTACTAACATAGGTTTTAACAAATAAGCAGTAGAATTTAACAGCTTGAATATGAAAAAAAAATACAATCATACTTTAAGAAAAACAATTAATCACTAAGTAAATAAAATTTTAAAAATTAACACTATTTTAAACATTGTGTATATATAACGAAACTTAGTGTAAAAGGGTACAACTTGGTACAAATCCGTCAATTTACTGGTGGTAAATGTTAAGTAATACTTTTTAATTTAGTGCAAACGGATATAATTCCCGCAAATGGATTGTATCACATGTAAAAAACTGTAATTCTAAGTGATTAAAGTCGACTTGTACCCGTAACAACACAATTTTATTCGTGAATATGGATTTATGTCGAATTGTATCTCAAAAAATGTTTTTATTGTTCGTGTAAAGTGATTTAAATACACATGGATCCTCATTATCCGAGTGACCATCAAGAAAATATGAGTAGTTATAGCGTTACACACAACAAAAATCCAAACGCGTAAAACTTAGCTACACTAATACCTTTTGTAACTTTACAACGATATACTTTTTTTTGTTAGTAAGAATTTATTTCAACTTATACCTGACACTGCATGATCATTTGTGTTACTTAAACCATATTACACGACCGTAACTCTGTCAATTTACGTGATATCTTAGACCCTTTTACACCAACCGATGCCATTTTTTTTTTGAAATTTTTTGGTATACTTAACTCAATTTGGCCAAAATTCGACTTATACCCCTTTTCACTAGGGTGCCAGACATATAGGTTAGGTTGGTTAGATTTAATTTATAAGTATAAATTGTATAATTTATAAAAGTAGATAAGTACCTCTAAAACTGGTATTTTTTTCCTAAAATAATCTTATAACATATTTGGCAAGCATTAGAAGCAGTAAAAGAATATTTATCCAGAAATATAATGCGCTCATTAAACTGAAAAGTAGGTTGAAAATAACATACTCGTAATTAACAAAACAATAACTGCTCTGAAAAAAATATATTTTCCTGTTACAAGATAAATATTTTGTGTCCGCCTTACAAAAGCGTTTAGAGTTCCAATTATCGAAATCATTTGTAGAAAACTTATCCTTGTTGTGTCGTTTGTTCTTTCTCCGTATTTTATTTCCAAAGACATTCCGTAGATAATTCAAACTTTTATTGGACGATTGACAAGAAGACCTTTGTCCCGAATATTTTGTTATCTATAAAAAAGGTAGCGACCGTACCTTTAGGGAATAGCATCATGATTCAAATACGAGAAAATGAGATAAGAATGAGACAAAGAAATAAAAAGGGTTACTTCAAATGGAGGTAACATAGGGTTGTTGGATAGAAGACAGTCGTAATATAAATTTCATGGTTTTATTTCCATGGTAAAATAAATGCACGTACCTACGTCACTCTTGAAAATATTATTTCAAAACATAAATATACGTATGAAATATCCGGGCGCAGAACCGGTGCAATATTTGGGGGAGGCCTATGTTCAGCAGTTATGAATCAAAAAATGTGTTCTTACATGTATTATTTTGCTGATGTAACCTGGGTAGCTCATCTGCTATTACACTCTCAAAATCGACTTGTACAATTCTCTGCTCTCGGCCGTCCAAGTTTACATGCACATTATTATCATAAAGGGGTATGTCGCATTTCGACTGATATGATGACGATTTGCTTCTTAAGTATTTTCCGGGTAGTTTAATACTATATGTGACGGCATGTGATTATTTAATAATAAAGAGAATGTCAGTTGACACTTGCCGGGAGCGGAGTGGAGGGTAGGCGTTCAACCTGCGACCCGGTGTCGAGCGGATGAGCGCAAACTAGACATTCGGAATCCGTAATGATCGTAAATATTATTTATACTCCCCAATCCCTACACAAGAGACATGACGTCACACTATACTATACGATAGAAGCGCAATGATGGCCCGACTACTAAATTAATGTAGATCCTAGACGCTCACTGTAGTCCCTGAAGTAAAGTGGTAAACCAAGAACTTCCCCGACTTGGATTAGTCTCACAAATTGTTCCAGGACACATGACAGCATAGAAGGGTAGTTAAACCGTAAAGTGATACTTAAGTGTGCCATAAAACTTTATAGTATCTAACATTGTTAAGGTGCCTTCCGAATTTATTGTTCGTCCATTTACGACCAAGACCTGACCTGTTTAAAAAGAAACGTAATCGTAAACCAAAAGTATCACTTACGTCGTTTTTATTAGACGAGATAAAAGTGAAAAGTGAAATTCTTTTGCGAATGTCATTGATGGGCAATTCATCCAATTGGATTTTGGAGGATAATCAAAATTTTATCGTTTGCTGCATTAGTGACGGAATTAACATCCAGCCGTAAAAATGATTTTTTCAGCGACCTAAAATATATAAGAATTTCCCTTTCAGGTTTAAAAATATACCTTACAAATTTTATCTCAGAAATTCACTTACAATATTATGTTTCATTCAAGTAAACATATGAAATGTTGAAGCCATTTATGTAACCCGTTTGATACTTTTTTCGAATAGCGCTGCAAACTTGTAATACTGCGCAGAAAAAAACATATACAGGCGTAGATAAGTAGTACTTATTTACCCGCCAACGCACAGAAATTACTTCCTTTTCATCACTGATTTTTTGCTCTGTAGCAACATATTCTCAGTTGGATATTTGTAAGTAAGTACTTCTAGTTACAGTTAAAGGCTATAGGTCAATCAATAATAATAATATCTCATACAGACTAAATTAGATGAGATTATTTTATTACATGAAAGGAAATTGGGCGTTTTCACAAATCGTTTGTAAAACACGTTTTGTTCTTTAATTAGGACAAGTTTCGGCATATTCGAGTCACAATCACGAGCTCTTTTGATTTTGTTAGGAAAAAAAAATATGTCCCATAATTTTCAAACAGTTTTCATTCCTTCCATTACGCTACCGCCTCTGAAAATCTATGATGAGATGAAACGGTATCGTAATAAAAAAACATTTTGGGATTTTTTTTTTCTCCTATTAGATTCAAAAAAGCTCGTGATCCTGAGTAGAACAAGTCCAAACAAGTCTAAAATAAATAACAAAGTGATTTCAACAACGGTTTGTGAAAACGCCCTATTACAAAAAAAATTACATCAGTGTCAGATTTATACACTAGCTGTTAAATAATACGGATGTCAATAAAATTCCATAGTAAGGATTGTCAAATGACAACACAGTAATGACATTTCAAAGCCATATTATGTGTTGACAAAACGCCGTCCAATAAACTATTAACCTAGATCAAATGTTGGAAATGCCTGGGCGTGAGTAATGGTGTTTCCTCGCGTGTTACTCGATATGTTTTCAAGTGCCATGACGAGATATTGGTGGTCCAAGTGAGAAACGATTTTTCTAGAACAGTCGGAAATTTTAAGAATGGCAATAAATTAATCTTTGTGGACAGTTATTAGTGGTAGTAGGGAAGAAAAATAAAATAGTAATTAATAGTCCCTGTGCCGTCAAAAAAAAAACTAGAATTTACAACTGAGTAGGCCGCAAAATGTCTATAAACGTATTTTTTTTTGTCACCTACACATTTGCTATAAAAACTCACTTTTGGCACCACAAAAGAAAAGACAAGCTCTATTTAGCAGAGAAGCACCGATTTTAAGAACGCTACGATTACGACAAATTAAGTCGTGAAATTGACGCCAACAGCAAAAAAAAAAATGAAGCACTAAAACGTTAGCACGCACTGTCAGCTAGCAACTTTACTTGTAATGATTTAGCCATAGAATAAAATAGATCTACAGAGTGTTTTCGTTGCAAATCATTTCATTTTCGCTATTAATAAGCTTCAGCATGCCATTCTGCAATCGTATACGATAAGTAATATACCTATGTACGGATGCTCATGCTCACGTGACTTTTCGTATTTCATTATTTTCAAACATTTATCACTTTTCGCTTATTGTATACGATTGCACAATGGCATCTATAGTCTGAGATTTCTAAGAATGAACTTTTGACTGGTTAGAAATTACCCTTATATCTATGACGTTAAGGCTATCGAAAAAATGGTGAGACTTACTCTCATATTAATAAGGATTAATATATAACTGTCAAAATGTTCATTCTTAGAAATCACAGACTATAAGCTAGGTTTGCGGCAAATTGATATGGTCCCGTTGCCACTAAGTCGGTGTATGATGATAGTATCATGGAAAAAATGAAAGAAGTCGTAAATTTCGGGGATTTGTCTCTGTCACTGCAACGAAGGCGTAATTAGAGTGATAGGTGTGAGAGGCCTGCAGAAACGCTATCCTCCTCTTCTTTATACCCAACTACCCTATCCACAATCCTCAATATTTACGGTGTAACAAATACCTCGCTATCTGTAACTTATTGACTGTCCTCTAGATGGATGCTCATGGATTTATATAGGGTCGTCGGAAACTAAGGATTTATGTCGGATGTGTGGTGGCCTTGGGGTTTACCATGACGTAATGATGACGTATTTAGGTCGAGAGTAAGGGCCAAGGCTATACGAGTCGTCTATCACTGTCCCTTTCCTTGAACCTAATCAGAACCGCATTAGTACGTCATGGTAACCCCCCTGTTCTGACAGATCAAAGGACTTATGATCGACAGTTTGGGAGATTCTGAAGGTTGGCTGTCCGTCTAGTTTGATCTGTACCATTCAATGAAGCAAGCCTATCGAATCGAAAGAAGATTATGTAGCGAAACATATTTGTGATATATAAAAATTATCCGGTGTTCGGGAGACACAAATAGGAGTCCTCCAAACAACCTGCCAAGAAACCCACCCTAATCCGAAAGGCACATAAGAAAAAATATTATAGAAAAAGTTATTATTGCATAACCTATGTTGTATACATATCTATTTTAGATGAAAATTACATTGATATTACACAGTGACCTGTACAAGAGAATCAAAATTTATAGGTAAGTATTATTAGCTCTTTTATTCATAATTGGTGATTATCATTGAAGTAAGTCTGGAGAACTATTTAATATTTTTAGTACGTAAATGTGATGCTCTATTTAGAGATCCTATCTTTCTATTCAGCCCGTGTCCACCCACTGCTGGGTATATGCCTATTCTTTATTACGCCTTTTTCCTCGGCCCTGTGCTAGTCGCATCCACTGCTTTGTTGCCGTTCGGCAGATGTCGGACCATCTTGTCGATGGTCTCCCAGCAGATCTTCTTGACCACCCTGGCCACCATTCAGTAACCTGCTTCTTCCACCGCCGTTCTTAAAGGATATTCATGAATAATCTAATTTAAACATCTTGGCTCCTCTAAACTATGTAATTCTTCTTTTATTATAATACAAAATATCATGGTATAAGAAATATAAGCTTCAAGTAATTTGTGTTTAAAAATTCTTCTTTTATCACAAAGGTTACTAATGATGTAAGATTTTAGTCTAGATTTATTAAGACGGTGAGGAATTTCAGTCAAAATCGTTAATTGACGAAGCAAAATTAAAAATTAATGAAGCATAATTACTCTAAGTCAATGAGCATAATTAAACTTGGGCCACACTAAAAAACTGAATAAATTATCTTCATTTACAAACTCATTTTAATAGTCTAAGTAATCTAGCTTAATCTTTGACTGTTTAAATTAATCTGAAGTGCCATTTGCATAATGGAATGCTTAATTGTATTTCTCATACATAAAACACGCGTTAGAGGACAATTCCTAAAAACATTTTTCAAATGAAATCACATAGTAAATAATAAGATTGTATTTTTTTTCCAAGCCTGTAGGGGTGTCCCACTGCTGGGCAAAGGCCTCTTCCTCAGATTTCCACAGCTCCCGGTTCGGTGCCAAGTCTGGCCAATTGTTGGCAAAGGCATCCTGGCCGTCCCGCCATCTCCGCCTGGGCCTGCCTCGTTCCCGCCTAGTTTGCGACATCCACTTGGTGGCTGTAATAGCCCACCTTTCTGGATGCATGCGGTAGACGTGACCGGCCCAATCCCACTTTAGCCTGGCAGTTTTTTCACCGACGTCAGCTATGTGTGTTTTGGAGCGCAGCGTAGTGTTCCGGATGCGATCCATTCTCGTTACACCTAGAATGCTGCGCTCCATTGCTCGCTGGCAGATCTTCAATTTGGACTTCTGACTTTCGATTAGAGACCATGCTTGGGCACCGCACCGTAGGTTAGGACGGGCAGGATACACATGTCGACTAGTTTGCGCTTAAGTGACATTCCCTTCATTAGCTCTTTCATGGACCAGTAGCTCTTCCAGGCATTTTGAACACGGCGTTCAACTTCCTTCTCCTGCCTGTTGCTGAAAGAGACTAGCTGGCCCAAGTAGATATACTCATCGACATAATGTATCGTCTGCCCGTCTACCTCGACCCTACGTTTCGTGCTGTTAGTTATCACCTTAGTCTTTGTGCGATTCATATGAAGTCCAACTTGAAGGCTTGCGTTGCTCAGGTCTTGGAGAATCAACTGAAGTTCTGTGACCGAAGAGGCAAAGAGAACGATGTCGTCGGCAAAACGAAGGTTTGACAACCTCTTGTCACCGACGACTATTCCTATTTCCTCCCAAGAAACTGGGAAACTGGGCTCCTGAAGACTTCTTCTAGAGTACTAGTAAAAAGTTTCGGAGACAGCGGGTCGCCCTGTTTAACACCTCTTTGAATCCGAAACGATGGACCGGAGGACTGGAGCTTAATTTCGGCTGTACTATTATTATAAATGTTTTTAATCAAGTTAATGTAGGTAGGTTCTATGTCTTGGTTTTGGAGTACGGTTACTATGGCGGAACGTGTGATACTATCAAAAGCTTTAGTATAATCGACAAATGCTAAGTATAGAGGCATGTTAAATTCGGTATATTTTTCTACATATTGGTTGACTGTGTGAAGATGATCGACTGTGGAAAATCCGGGGCGAAAGCCGGCTTGAGTCGGAGGCTGGTGTTGGTCGAGTTGCCCTGCAATGCGACCCTCTATGACTTTAATAATTGCTTTGTATACATGGGACACCAGGCTGATTGGTCGATAGTTACCTATGTCACATTTTTCGCCTTTTTTGTGGAGGAGAACTATACTAGAATGAAGCAGTTTTTGGGGAAGTAGACCTGTTTTTAGTATAATGTTGAATAGTGCAAGTTGTGCCAGTTGCAAAGCGGAGATAAAAGGTGTTGTTTTCCGAAAACCAGCGCTTCTGTGCTTATCCCATCGATCCCAGGGCTCTTATCAAGCTTCATTTTCGAAAAAACCTTTGCCAATATTCCTCGACCGTTATAGGAGGGATGGTATCACTACAGAAGTATTTTTCAATACTCTTTATGTTGTAAGGATCATAGTATAACGTAGTATAAAACTGTGTACATATGTCCATTATTTTGTTTCTATTGCAGTGTTTATTACCATTTTCATCTTTTAGACTAGAAATCCATGTTTTACCTTTTGAAATTCCATTCCGAGCTACTCTTAGGGATTTGTTTTTCACTAATGCTGTTTTAACTAGATTCGTATTGTGGTTACGGATATCAGTTCGGATGCTACGTTTCGTCATTCTGTCCAGTGTCCGATATTCTGCTGAGCCTATTTGAAGTGACGTTTGTTGTTCTATTAGATTTATGGTGTCAGTAGATAGTACGGTGCCTTTATTTTGTCTGGGCCTAATTGTATTATCTTTATTTAATTCTTCTCTTAACGCGTGATTACAAAAAAATGAGAATCATATTCACTAGACCTCAAAATTAAACTAGTCACATAAATGACATAGATTGTTCATGAACTTGTAGCGATATCTCAGAGGTTCTTAAAATTAGCTTTCTTAATTTTTAAAGTATTTCCGTTTTCGACGAAATGGAGTTGAAAGAATAAACTGTAAAAAATGTCTTGGACATATTTAAATTTCAAACTTAAACATAGAAGAAAATTAAGTACATAAATAGGGAAATTTCATTAATAAAAGTGTTTGCTTATCCTCTCCTTATAGAATCCTTACATCCCTGGCAACAGCTTACAGAAATGGTAACAGCAAATCAGCAAACATAATGACCAAGGAAAGACTAAACAAACAGAATTGTAATTTGAATCATTATGATTCCACCAGCCCACGAGTTGCCATAAAAAAATTAAGTTTTTACATGGCTCCCATGCTTGTTGATGCTTTAAAAACATTGGTTTAGAATGTAGCAAGACGAAAAGAAAACCAGAATACTTTGATCTATAAAAATATTTTTTTCTTCACAGTCTTACTGGATGACTTGAAATTATAGAAAAAAATGGTTAATTTCATCAAGGAGTGGAAATCCAAAACCTCAAATATTTTTAACCATCTTGTTGTATGGGAGAATTTTTTGCATTAATGTATTAATTTAGTATTTAAACAATTGGAAATTTGAAATTTTTGTGCAGGTGTGTAAATGGGTCAAAACATATGTACCCAAAAGAAAAAAAGAAGCCGTCCAACTTCCCATGAATCCCATCTTACCATGAACCGTATCTTAAATTCTATTAATGGTGTCGTAAATAGCCGTTACGTGTAAATAGCCTAATAGGGACATCCAATCATTAAAAATAATAAACAAGATATATTTTTTACGCCTCTGAATCAATTCTCATTTTTTTTGTTATCACCCGTTAGGCTAGGTATTTTATTTATCGTGGTTATGAAATCAAAATACAATAAAACATCAAAAACCAATACAAAATATAAACATACTATAAAAAACCTAACCTAGGGTTGCCGCCAGTAATGTAGCGGGCCCAAGCTGCCGGTGGTTAACAATTTGAGCGCGAGGAACTCCCGAAGGGGGATCATTGTGTCCCACAATGCACAACAAAGTGGCTCCACTCCACCTGATCGTAAGTGAAAAGTAGAGCCCAAACCGCGGCGGCAACGAACAGGAGACCAGCAGTAACCTGTCAGTTGCCACCGCCTTGCTGGCTAGATGTTTCTTCACGCTTCGTTTATAAGGTCCCAACTTACAGGTGTGCGGAAACACATGTGCCGATAAAAAATCCACTTTTTAATGGTCCGGCATAATTATGACGGTATTGCCGATTTTTTTTAATTCGGGTGGGAATATTTTTCACGCCAAGGAGGTTAGAAAGTTAGAACTCATTCCTTATTTATGTCGAATTGAGGGTTAATATGAAAGGACAACCTCTGGATTGCCGGCATGGCGTCCATGTTATGACTGTACACTTGTTACAGGTAGTTTCTTACCGTCAGATAAGCTTGGCATCCTTATAATGAAAGTTCGCAATACAGACGAAGACTTGAATTGTTCCATAAGTATACTTAAAACAACGTAGGTAATAAATATTATGAACATTATTATATCCATGATTTTACGACAAATAGGACATAAAAACATATATTAGTAACAACAATGTGCTCACAGCTAAGCACTTTGTTAATGTTATTAATATTGCTATAGTAACACTTTTACGACATAAGGCAACATTTTTTGTAGCTATCCATGTTGTTTAAGCTTTATGTTTCCTTTTATTCCCAATAAAACTGATACCATGGCAAAAATTTAATATCCGGAATGTCGACAAAACTGGCAATTTGCGTATCTTGACGGTGAAAGTATATGGAAAAGAAGGATACATACTTATATAGATTGTTGAAGGAAATGAATGACGAACCTTCATAGCATCGCAATTTTGGGGTTGCATTCTACTCTTTATACCTTAGACGCCCTGCATGTTTTATAAAATAACACGGTATACATTAAAAAAAATCACTTCTTAAATTTTTGGCAAGAGTACAAAATGTTGTGTAGGAAAGTTATTTTTTGTTTCGCTATTTTGGAGTTGGTACCAAATTAAAAGTTGCTTAGTTTGTTAAGTTGAATGCAGTTCGCTACAGCGACGACAGTACGAATACATTTGCCACACCCCTCACAAAATTAACTCTTCCCATAGGTGTCGAAAAACTCGAGCAAGAGATCGAAGTGTAAATGAATAAATAAATAAATAAATGTCTTAGGACATTTTTACACAAATCGACATAATCCCACGGTAAGCTCAATTAAGGCTTGTGATGTGGGCACCAGGCGACGACATAATGTAATAGATAGATACTTAAATACATAGACAGCCATGACCAAGGAATACATATTTGTGATAAATAAATACACAAATAATGCCCTCGCCGGGATTCGAACCCGGAACCTCCAGCTTTGTAGGCAATGTCACCTTATAGGCTACGGAATCTGACAAAAAAAGCCGTTTTAATAAGTATGTCAGTATAAAATAATTCAGAATGAATAGCTACTAATTGACATTAGGAATCATTCATTAATTACGTCACACATCGAGGGGGAGGGAGGGGGTCCAATATCGTGACAGAGGGGAGGGAGGAGTTCTATGTTTGTGACGTCACAATCCTCACATACATGAATTCCTGAACATAAAAGAATAGAAAAATCAAAATCCTTGGACGGAGGAAGAATAAGTTAATTTTCTCTTCGTTAATTTTACAAATCATTTTAAGCAATCCTAATAAAAAGTTAATTTCAAAGTGATGTTGTAATTTTTACCTTCTTTAACTAAAAAACTACATGTTACGTCACGATAAGAGGGAAGTGTGTAGTTAATTGTTACGAAGTGTGACAGGGGGGCGGGAGGGGTGAAAAATCATAAAATTGGTGTGACGTAATTAATGGATGATCCCTTATTTAATTGTCCATCGCGCTTGTCATAAATAAATTTTATTTCATTTCATTATAATGATACTCCTTATTTTTTACGTATCTTTGGCATAGGGTAGTAAACCAAGCCAACCAAAAAGACGGTACCTAAAACGTCATGGCTTGAAATACGACCTTTTTTATAGTATCCAAGAAATTCAGTAAGTGATTGAAAGCTGTTTACTTCTTTAATGAAAGAGTTATAAAATTATTGCACCATCGCAAAGTTCCTACTATGAATTATAGTTTTTGCTTAATCAAAACTTTGCATTGCAAAAATCATAGGCGCTTATTTTTTCATGGCGGGTTGCAGTGAGGTTGGTCTTTAAAATATTATGTGTAAAATTGTAACTTATGCCTAAACTATGCGTTTTGAAATATACAATATATGTTATTCGATATAACTGTAATTTTTTGTGACTACATCGACATGATATTTACACAAATATCAAATCTAAATGACATTTCAGAAGATAAACTGATTATTTTTTTATTTATATTGAGAATGGATATTTCATGTTCTTCAAATAACTGCAAATGTAACAAAATAAGTGGAGAATAAATAAATAAAAAAAAATAAATAATATACCTTGCAGCATCTAACACAAAGTGATTTTTTTCTTACTTACCTACTTATAAAACATGGTTTTTTTACTGTAATAATTTGATGGGTTACTTTGGTCGCTTATTTCATTTACTTTCTCGGAATTTCATATCTAAATTGGAGTCAAACAACAAGGGATAATAATTAGAGTAAAATTCGTCTGAAGAGTTGTCTTAAAATAGAACTTTAGAAGTGAAATTAAATTTATAAATAAATATAATCCTTTATGAATCCTAACTTCTAGGAACAGAACATATTTAGACAGTGATTTTTGTTATTAATTTTAGAAATCAATCACAATAATTAAAGTAAAATTATATTAATTAACACAAAAAAAAAATGCATAACATTCATCAACAAAATCAGTATCGTAAGTGTAATTTAAACAAAAACGCTGTTTGAAATCTTTTCAAATACTTGTACTAACCCCCTTATTCTTGCACTAACTTAGCAAGCTAAGAAATATCGCTTGTCCCTTTTCATCTTATAAACTTATTGATAAGACGGAAAGAAACGAACGGTAAGTATAGTCCATTCCAAATAAGAAGGCCCGATGCCGCTCGAAACTTTTGTCATTTAATTGGTCCATTACAAATTGGCACGTGTGGTACACCGAAGTATGCAAAAAATATCACGCCACAAAAGGGTCTAGCCAGGTTTCTTTTGTTATTACTGATCCTATTGTTGACGCCTAATGACTTTGTCAAGTGTAATCGGGCCTTTGTATTTGAAATGGATGAGCTCGCAGGTTTCTTTTTATTTATGTGACGAAGGTAGACAACCTGAGCTCTCAGCCTGATGGAAAGCGGTAACTGATTCCAAAGGACATAGTGACCAAAAAATCGTCTATGCGCTGCCTACCCTGAGGACGTAGATGCATTGACTCTATGCCAGTAATTACACCGGCTATCTTACCCCCAAACCGGAACACAGTACTAACTATTTAGCGGCAAGTTAACGGGTAAGACGGTCAGTTGCAAGCTGACTTTCATCACTTAATAAGTACCCACCGGGTCCTTTTCCGTCTTTAAAACAATTGATAAGACGGAAAGGAACAATCGCTTGTCAATAGCCGCTTTTTAGGGTTCCGTAGCCAAAATGGCAAAAACGGAACCCTTATAGTTTCGCCATGTCTGTCTGTCCGCAGCATAGCTCAGTGGCCGTTAATACTAGAAATCTGCAATTTGGTACAGGTAAACCGGTTATAATATATTAATCATGCCAACAAAGTGGTACAATCAAAACTAGAAAATTATTTTGTTTTCGGGTACCTCCCCAACTGGTGAAGTGGGTATGATTGTTTTATTTGCTGTAATCCTATAGTGTGGGGTATCATTGAATAGGTCTGTTAAAAGAATACAAGACTTAAAAGAAAGTTTTTCTAAAGTCAAAATTTTCGGAGATAATCGCTCCAGAAGGAAAAAAAATTGTGTCCCCCCCTTCTAACTTTTGATCCGTAGGTCCAACAAATATGAAAAAAATCATGAATAGTGAGTTTACACATTACTTTAAAATAAAACTATTCCGACAATAATTGGCCGAGCGGTTTTTTAATAACTACGGAACCGTACACTGAGCTTGGCCCGATGTGCTCTTGGCCGGTTTTTAAACTTTTTGTTACTCTTCAGTTCGGTTGGAACGTTAGTCGTGTTTTTTTTATTTATTTCTTATATTCCTTTATATCTAGAACTATGAAATCATGAGTAAATGTCAGAATAATTATATTAGTATAGCTTTCGGTACAAGGACCGCTTTTCTACTAATCGGAGTCAAGGCCGTATTAACAATCATTTACTCAATTATATAGTACTTATTTACGGCCAAGAGCCTATTAAATCCTTAATAGGATTTATATTTCCTCGTCAATTGGCCTAAGCACACTAAATAGTCTATAAGAGGATTGTAAGGAAAGTATAATAAAATAGGGTATTTAGGAGATAATGTATCAACTTTTTTTGTGCAGCTTGTTAAATTGCCTTTTCGCGAAAAACTCTTACATCACTAATACTTTATTTACATGACAGATAAATAAAGTAACTTAAAACTATACATTTTTAACTCATTAAAGTTTATTTTCTATTAATTTCAATCGTGATTCAGCAGACATTTATTGTTCCGAAATTTTTATGAAGAATCGAATTTGTCAACAGAGTCATATTATATACATAATTGTAATGTAAGTAAATAATCAAAAATTCCCGCTATTTGAAATTATAATTATATTTGTATGTAAAGTCGTGTAAATATAATCTTCGTGTAGATATAATCTATAAGTAAATAATAAAAAATTCCCGCTTTTTGAGATATATATTCGCATGTATAGTCGTGTAAATATAATCTTCACTGAAAAAAATATTTACCAAAGTGACTTAGGTTGGCTATATTACGAGGAAACTTTGATATATCTAACAAATCCTTGCTATCAAATTTACAAAACTAAAAAGGTTGAAGTCGATACCAGAGTTCTGGTTAAATCAACAAAGAACATTGTACATTATACCAAACAACTGGTGAAATCAACAAAAAACTGGTGTAATCAACCAAATTAATTTAGTAAAATGCCAACATAAAAAGTTTGGTAAAATCAAAAAAATATTTGTGATAGGACCCAGTCAACCTTAATTTCCGGTTAGAATTACGAAAGATCTGATGAATCCAAGTTAGCATTTTTTTCAGTGTTCGTGTAGATATAATCTATTCATAATGAAGTTCCCGTAGGCCACAAATTCCACAATAATTAATTATATACAAGTACTTATACCTCAGTTGCGGTTGTCTATGTATACACCTAAGTATCTATAATACATGAATATTATCTATAATATAATAATAAAGTATTTTGTCGCTTGGTACCCACATCACAAGCCTCAAGTGGGCTTACCGTGGAACTAGGTCGATTTATATAAGATCGTCTCAGGATAAAATATATTTATTTAGCTCCTCATAATAAATGGCAGCTTTTATCAGACCAAGACAATAAACAAAAGAACATCTTAAGCACTAAGTAGTCTAAGTACAGTAAAATATGAAAGACATCAAGCGCTGGAACATTAGGTTTGGAAAGAGTTACACAATATTCAGCACGAACAACTATCATTTTTCATGGCGGCCTCAACGGGTAATGTGACACATAGTCATGTAGTTTTGGAAACTTCTCGATATAATATTCAAACCAACTTGCCAAAAATACTGGTTTAACAAGTTCGACGCCGGTGAGACAGCGTCTGTGAGCAAAAAATTCTGACTCCTTGCCAGTGACACACATACGTGATCAAAATTACAGTACTCTAGTGCCACTAGCATAAATCAAGTTCTTACTCCTATGCCAGTCGCATCGAAATACGAACATTTTTGACACAAGTGTTGTGTCGCCGGCATAGGAGTACAATCATTTCGGTGACACATGCGTGTCACTGGCACAGAAATTCTAATAATAAAATTTCGATCAGTGTAGTAATCAGGATTTAGTGAAACAGTACCGGGAGCGAACGTGTTAATAACGCAGAAATCCAATGCGAGCCTTGGCTTCTGATAAATAGGAAGAAAGAAAAAAAAATACGCCAACGTAGTACACAGTATATAATTATGGCAAGAAGAATAAAACTAACAGGAGCTGTTTTTAGATCTAATTAAATAAATATCATGGGACATCTTATACCTAATGTCGTAGGCCACCTGACTACGTAGGAAACATATACCTTAACCTAGCCCTTGACGGCCCCGACCCCGCGGCAGACCAAAGAAGCGATGGCTAGATGTCGTGAAGGCTGACATGAGTGTGAATGGGCTTATAGTAGAAGATGCCCAAGATCACGCAAAGTGGAGGAAATGTAGCAGGAAAGCGGACCCTGGCAAAGGCCGGGATAACTCTAGGTAGAAGGAGAAGAAGATCTTACACAAATCGACTTAGTCCCTTTTTCCCTTTATCCTGAACATTTTTTATTTCACTTTGCATCTTTTGTATAGGAACTCTTTCTCTTGCACTTATACGATTTAATTTTGCATTTTAATTGTTTAAATATTTGGCGTCACTTCAAGGATCCCAATTCTTTCTTTAACAGATAAGTTCGTAGGATATTTCTTTCGATGGACCTTTTCGTTTGATACATTAGTCATTATCATTTACAACATTAGGTAACTAAAAATGGGTATTTGAGTGAACTCAAAGAGTGCTAAGGAATTAAAAAGCTAATGCTTTTCAAACGGATCACCCGTGTGTCCTTTATTAGGTGCATAAAAGCTTTCCAGTAGCTATATTGTAGCCTGTTTTGTACAGAGTCCATTCAGCGGAGACAATGCTACCAGATACAATGATCACGCGTTTTATACGAAGTTTGAACCGGGTTTTATTTCGATTTAATATGTTTGATATTACGGGAAATGTACATTTCTGGCATCCTAGTGAAAAGGGGTATAAGTCGAATTTTAGGGTATAAGATTTTTGTTTTATTTATTTTTATTTTATATTCCAATAGGTTTCACAGCATAACAGTAAAAACCAAGTCAGAATGAAAAAAAAGAAATAATTATGACTGTGAACCAAAATATTTTTTAAAATTACACCCAGTTAAAAGTTACACCTGTTACATCAACTTGTTTTACCTACACTTATAAATATCTAAGTTATCACATAAATTGACAGAGTTATGGTCGTGTAATATGGTATAATAACTAACACAAATTTAATGAACAGTAAAAGGAGATGCTAATTTGTTTATATCTCTGAATAGCATTTATTCCAACGGGTAAAAAATATTTTTTTTAATCATTTTATCTACTCGAATAAACAAATGACGGTAGGTCAAAGAGCGTATTGCATTTACTAAAACTACATTTAAAGTTAAACATTTAATATAACAAAGATTAAATCTAACTAATCTACTTAACCTAACCTATATCTAAGATTGGCCCTTAGTAAATTGTAGTTTTGAAAATAAATTTATTTAAAAACTTTAATATAATAAATAATATTTCAGCCTATATAATGTCCCACTGCTGGACACAGGCCTCCTCTCATATATGAGAGGGATTGGGCTATAGTCCCCACGCTGGCCCTAAGTATGCAGGTTGTATGCAGGTTTCCTCACGATGTTTTCTTTCACCGAAAGCTAATGGTAAATATCATCTGATATTCCGTACATAAGTTTCGGAAAAAACTCATTGGTACGAGCTAGGATTTGAACCCACGACCTCCGGATTGAAAGTCAAACGTCTAAACCACTGAGCCAACACCGCTTCTTTAAACCACTGAGTTACCACCGCTTCATTTCGCCATTTAGACAGTATTTTTTTTATAATTTCGCCCAATTGGTTTTTGGCGTGGCAGGTAGCAGGTAAAGTGGCGAATCTCGACTTGTACGCCTTTTCACTTGAGTGCCACATTTTATTTTTTACCAAAGCGAGGTAAACGATAGAATTTACACTAAAAATTTAATATATTTTTGGATTATAATGATTAATTGAATTGGATTTTAATATAAAAAAATACCGGGGTTCGAACTTTAACTTTGATGATAGACTCTTAGATCGTACAGTCAAAGACAAAATAAGGTGTACACAAAAATGTTCAAAAGTATGTCCCAGTGCATTTTAATCGTGTGTAATAAGAACATCGTAACATAATTATTTATGAGCGAATTCTTTCGATACTTATTTTTGTACTTGACTGTATGTGGAAAATGTATTTTTCAAAAACCTATGATTCTCATATTTTCTTTAAAACCACAAGAAGTAGTTTATTAGCAAATAGTACATTACGACACAAGTACGAAAAACATGAAATTCGAAAGGAGTGGCGATGTTTTAAAACACGGCCGATGTGTTTTAAATCGACACGAGTTACGAATTTCGTTTTTGAACGTGTCTCGTACGACGTTTTTATATTGTTTTACTATAGATGGCCCTGCGAAGTTTTGGACCTAACGTAAAATGACACGCTTCTCTCACTAGATCCTAAAAAAGGCACCATCTGTACTAAAAAATATATTTTTAAATCACTTTTAAGAAGTCAAGATTCCCATTTAGCTGCCCTTAAGCTAATAGAAATCCAAATAGTGGCGACAACTTACCTATATTTCATTTCATTACCGCTCACAACTCTGCACATTTATAGCTGTGATAAATAGGCTTAGGACTTTTCATAGCATATCGTGGTTCTAAAATCTTTGGAGCCGCTACGTGTAAAGTTTTCGAAGTCAAAGTCAAAGTATATTGTAATATAAAATAATATAATGATTTATACCTACTGTCACATCGTTACTGAGTTAATTTAAATCGAACGTAATTAATTTTAATAATCGAACTTGATTTCATAAAAAGTGCATACGAAATTTAGTTACCTTACAAAAAAAACATAAATTTACTATCACTAACTTTTACCTGCAGATGTGTGATGTACGTGATAAAAAAAAACAAGCTTTCAATATAAATTATAAATATTAGATGTCATATACCAAAGAAAAACGACCAAGATCACCTATGTCCGAAGTGAGGATCGAACTCACGTACTCAGCTTTCGCGGCTGATGCCTGACCCCTCCGCCACTCGGTCTTAGCAACCACCGGTCAAATTTCTCGGGTATATGCAATCCCTTACAATGCTAGGCGCCTTTGACCATTCTCTAAGGGCAAGCAATACACCTCCTATAGGAGAGAATACTTTACAGTTTTCTAGAATAGGTAGAGAGAGCTGGTGCTTGCATATACCCGAGAAATTTGACCGGTGATTGCTAAGACCGAGTGGCCGAGGGGTACAGGCATCAGCCGCGAAAGGGGTGGTGGGTTCGATCCCCACCTCGGACATAGGTGATCTTGGTCGTTTTTCTTTGGTATATGACATTTAATATTTATAATTTATATAGTATCAAGTAGTGTGACTACTGGAGAAAAATTAAAAGTACAAATCAAAATATTTAGTTAATAAATAATTTGATTTGTGTTTTCGCAATATGTTCTTTCAATATAAATTTACTTGATGCCACTCAGCCGAATAGCTTAGGAGTAAACGTAAAGTCGAACTTGCACTATTTTTTTTTCCAAGACACCCAATTGAAAAACCTTCTTGGCTTATGATCGGACTAGTATCTCATTTCAACTCTAAAGTAAGGAGAAGAAGGTGCATAGCTTCCTGTTAAAGATGGAACCTTCAAAAATTCTCGAAAAAAAAACACCTTTTTTTAAACGTTCGTAGCTCACGACTGATGCGGCTGAGCGGTTGCTGCATAGCGAGAGGGGCGGGGTGAAATGGCGTCATGCATAATACAGCCAGTGAGAAAAATAATACTACTATTCCAGTAGTTATTGCGGTCATCCGATCTTAGCCGGGGGTATCTTAAGTCGTATAAGTCGACAAACGTCAGTTTTGTTTTTTGTTCGGAAGTTACATGTAATTTATACGAAAGATTCGAAACTTTCGAGAAAAACAACATGATACTTTCGCAATTTTCATCGCTATATCCGATCTAAGACTTTTTCTATTTCGTCTTGAACCTAATTGTCTAGTTTTTTTATGGTTTCTGATATAACTAATTTTGTATGAACTTTTTATGAAACCAAGTTCGATTTTTAAAATTAATTACGTTCGATTAAAATTAACTCAGTAACGATGTGACAGTAGGTATAAATCATTATATTTAGTATTACAATATACTTTGACTTTGACTTCGAAAATTTTACACATAGCGGCTCCAAGGATTTTAGAACCACGATATGCTATGAAAAGTCCTAAGCCTAGTGATAAATCAACCGTCACTCGCAGACTCAAACGCTTGTCAGAACGTGATAAATGTTTCATCATACAGGGTATACTTAATACAGAGTGTAATTCTAATAAAGGCAAATCTCTTAATTCTGCCCGCAATGTAATTCAGCACACTCGAATGAAACGCTCGTTGACAGACAGTTTCAATAGCGGGTGACTTAACTGTCATAGCTTAGGAACGTGCCATAGGGAGTTCCCAGATCGACCTCTCGTTCTAACTCATGGATTTGCTTGCTGCCGGTCGCCTTATGGCCCGGCCACGACATGGGTCTAAGGCGATCGGCTTAGCGGAAAGCCATACGTACGAGAGGGAGTTCCATTATCGGCATCCCGCTCCAACTCATGGATTCGCTCGCTGCCGGTCGCCTTATGGCCCGGCCACGACATGGGTCTAAGGCGATCGGCTTAGCGGAAAGCCATACGTACGAGAGGGAGTTCCATTATCGGCATCCCGCTCCAACTCATGGATTCGCTCGCTGCCGGTCGCCTTATGGCCCGGTCACGACATGGGTCTAAGGCGATCGGCTTAGCGGAAAGCCATACGTACGAGAGGGAGTTCCATTATCGGCATCCCGCTCCAACTCATGGATTCGCTCGCCGCCGGTCGCCTTATGGCCCGGCCACGATATGGGTCTAAGGCGATCGGATTAGCGGAAAGCCATACGTACGAGAGGGAGTTCCATTATCGGCATCCCGCTCCAACTCATGGATTCGCTCGCCGCCGGTCGCCTTATGGCCCGGCCACGACATGGGTCTAAGGCAATCGGCTTAGCGGAAAGCCATACGTACGAGAGGGAGTTCCGTTATCGGCATCCCGCTCCATGAATTCGCTCGCTGCTGGTCGCCTTAGACCAATGTCGTGGCCGGGCCTTTAGACCAATGTCGTGGCCAGGGCATATTCAGATGGACCGTTTTGGAAATTCTATCTTCACATCCCAGCTACCAAGTAGGTGAATCATAAACGCAATATCCACGATATAATATACGTGGAACCACATACTAAGTCAATATTATTATGTACTTAATTATGTTGATACCTATTTAAAGTTAAAAACAAGAACGATCGATCTTTTCGCGGAAGTTTCTTCGTTTCTAATTGGACGTCTCTTTCAATCGTTACTTGAATAAAAGTTCTAAAAGTGAATAGATTAGTTCTACGTTTTACATACAATTTGATTCCTTCCATTCGAACGAAACGAAGTCTTTTAAAACAGGAAACACACATCAGCCTATCTCAGTCCACTGCTGGACGTAGGCCTCTCCTATTAATTATGCGTATAGACCGACCTTAAGAGGTAAATGCCCATAATCGCCACGCTGGGCAAGTGGATTGGCGATCGCAGTAATGTGTGTACTATAATGACGCTGCTGCCCATCATCAAACTTTTATCAAATAATTCAAATTCAAATACTTTAATGTTATAAAACACATGTCAAAAAAAATAAAATAATTTTAAAACACAATTATAGACATTCGAACCACATAGAATAAAAAACCCATAGTATCTAAACATACTTATTCGTACAATATAAATTGTACAGTATGTATAGTTTAAATTGCCAGTGACACTTAAAAGTTTTTGTTGTTTTTGCCAGTAAACGCATAAATACTCCAGATAATTTTTCAAATGCAAATATTTTCATAGCTAGTAAATCTCAATAGAAATATGATAAATTAAAACAAATGCGCAAACAGAAAAAAATCATGATTAGAAGTGGATGAACTCATAAAGTGCTCTTTGGGCTCAACACCCGTTACTGACAGCACTAAAATAGACAATTCATGCACAACACAGTTTTTTTTTCAATCTTTATTCTCATTGAATAATAATACGCGTATAATTATGAAAAGGCATTTACTTCGCGTGACAATGTGAGCGTGATCACTTACTTTCCAGTGTTGCCAGAGTCGAGACGGTTTTGAAAGTATTTTTTTATCGACATTTTCCCCTCTGTTATGCTCATGTTAATTATGCATTCTGACCGTACTGTTTAAGCCCCACTCGATTTCATTAATAAAGATGTGTAGTGAAATATGTGGCGGCAACGAACTTCGATTCGATTTGGAATTGATTGTAACTTTTGTATTACATTTTATATATTATTAATCACAGAACAGTTACATAAAGAAGCTTCTCCCTATCCACTCAATTTCTTTTGGTAACTCTCAAGTCTCTCAACCAAATTTTCAAAGCAAATGAGTGGCTATACAACAATTGTATAGAGAGAAGCCTAAGAATCATGTTATACCCTTCTAATCGGCTGCACGTTAGGGCCTTAACATTAACACACTTGCGATTTGCTAGCGACTTGAAAGCGAAGCGAGCGCGCACCATCGCGACTCCGCGAGTGCGTGAATTCGTTATTTTGTCGCTAACAGAATTTAGTGCGTCCTCGTCGGAATCCATTATTTAAGTGACAGTCCAAGATGCAGATCATTTTCAGCAATGTTTTACCGAGTGCGCATTATACAGCGTATTCGTTACGGGCTCGCGACAAACTCGCTGCACGCTCGCTTGCAAATCGTAAGTGTGATTTTTAAATTGTTCATTGTTGCCGATTCCTAAGAATGAACTTTTGACAGTTATAGATTCATCCTTATTGATGTGAGGGTAAGACCCACCATGTTTTTCGATAGTCTTAACGTCATATTTATATTTAAGGCTCATCTCTAAACTGTCAAATGTTCTTTCTTAGAAATCGGGAACTATTGCAAGTCTTCAATGTCGAGCTCATACAACTGCATATTTTCTAAGGTCTCGTGAAACATGAAGTCTAAAGGTGCATTCAGACCAAACGAACATTTGCTATTCTATCCCCCACTCTACGAAATCAACGAATCACGTTTTGCGTAGGTAACAATCGAATTTCGTAAAGTAGGGGGTTAGAATAGCGAATGCTCGTTTGTTTTGAATGCACCTTTTTTTTTTTTTTTAGCCAAGGGCAGAGACGTGGCCTACGATGGAGTGGGTTTGCCCAGAAGGTGCCTATTCACCCTTGACTTGAAAGTTGACGGGTTATATGATCTTGGAAATATAGACGCCGGCAGGGAATTCCACTCCTTGGCAGTACGCATAAGGAAAGAAGACGCAAAGCGCTTTGTACGAACGAATGGAATATCTACCAAGTAAGGGTCGAACCCGGCCGTGCGTCTAGAATTTCGATGGTAAAATGGGGATGGTGGAATAAGCTCATAAAGCTCTTGAGCACACTCCCCGAAGTGCAATCTGTAGAACACCGTCAGACTGGCAACTTTCCGCCGATGGGCTAAAGAGTGTTGCCCAGCCATCAGCTTCTTGTCACCAATCATTCTCCTGGCTCTGCGTTCTACTGAGTCTAAAGTAGCGAGTTGGTATTTAACTGAGCCGTTCCACAGGTGGCTGCAATACTCCATGCACGATCGGACTTGCGCTTTATATATTGTTAGAAGCTGTCCAGGCGTGAAGTATCGTTTCACCTTGTTCAGGACGCCCAGTTTTTTGGCTGCAGTTTGTGTTTTAGACTCAATAAAGTTGCCAAAGTTGAGGACTGGGCTCAACTCCATGCCGAGGAGATCAAGGCTGCCGGGAATAGGTACAGATGCACCTTAACATAAATTCATTGTAAATAAAGATTTTTCTAAATCACCTTTAAAACGAATTTTAACATAGATGCACCGTGTCAAATAAGTTCGAATACTACACAGTTCTAAAGATGTAAGGATCACAGGTTATCAAATTCTATTAAACTCTATAAACGACTTAATGTTATACTTCGTCATTGGTATAAGGTACCGTGCTTTCTTCTAATGATAAAGGAGCACATTTTAACGAATAGAATCTTCTGCAAAAATGATGCCACCAAAATTAGGCGGTTGAAACGCTCAGATATTCACCCAATTATATTATAATATTATGCATAAATTTATCTTTTTAAGGTATACTTACAATACTGTAACCATTATAACATAAATGTAAATTGAACATTATTGTGAAAACACAAATCAAATTATTTATTAACTAAATATTTTGATTTGTACTTTTAATTTTTCTCCAGTAGTCACACTACTTAATACTATATACATTATAAATATTAGATGTCATATACCAAACAAAAACGACCAAGATCACCTATGTCCGAGGTGGGGATCGAACCCACGTACTCAGCTTTCGCGGCTGATGCCTGTACCCCTCGGCCACTCGGTCTTAAGACCACGATACGACTCGGTCTTAAGACCGAGTGGCCGAGGGGTACAGGCATCAGCCGCGAAAGCTGAGTACGTGGGTTCGATCCCCACCTCGGACATAGGTGATCTTGGTCGTTTTTCTTTGGTATATGACATCTAATATTTATAATATAAATGTAAATCTAAATTTATGAGACGTCATAATTACGCCAAAGGAAAAATAATAAAACAATATGAGTCTTTCCACAAAAATATAAAAATTTAAGTACCTATCTACACTTAAACAGGAACAACAATAAAATGCAAGTAAGTCACAAATCACGTTTTAATATTTCACTGTCGTAGTTCAAAAGCAATCATCGTCAAGCTTGGACACAAAATTCGTCTGTAACACAGAGCCCATACAATTTATATTCCTTGTACAATAAAGTCAGATACATCATTATTGACTTGCAGTAGTGATTTGTACCGATCTCAATGAGAACCAACAACATCCCTTGTGGCTTTAGATCGATTGAGACCATTTTATTTCAGCGCGTTCAATTGAAAAAAAGCTTAACAAACTTTTGGCCAAGCACTGATTTAATACATTTTCAAAGTAAGGAAAAACTAGGATAATAATATATCTCAGTCTCAAAAAGGTACCCGTTTTACGAGAGAGTTTAATGCAAAGTAATTTGTGAAGGTTTTACACCTGATGTAATATTAATTACGGAGAAGGTTATATTTTATATGAGAGAATTTATAATTTACTCATTACGTACGGTTTATTAATTCACCCCTTAATTTGGATTAAAGAGCGAGAATGCTAATAAAGTATACTGAGGCATGGTTAAATACGGAGTTGAAAAAACGGAAATTCCACTGACCACAATGAAATTGTTTAGCTCTATAAAAAACATCAGATGCAATTTTTGCTAACCGACTTCATACGATTTCTCCTATACCCTATCATCAGATTCTGGTGCTTGGTGCCTTTCAGTGCCGATTTGAGCACATTTTGAAGTTCTAATATACCCGTTATATACAGTGTGTGTCTATGATACTGGCTTTTATCGAAACCGAGGAATGCTATGCAGATTCCTAGCAAAACCGTGAACATTATTCGATTCAAAATGCAAATTTAATAACTAATTAACTTTCTAAGAAAAGTAAATTGAGAAGCAATATACTTCAAAATGAATCGTTCATTTGCACTTGACAATGACAGATCGCAGCCATTCACAACGTTTGACAACTTAAGCAGTACACGCGTTACATTGATCGTTCGGAGGAAATAAAGATTAATTGTATGGTCAATTTAATTATTTGTCAAATGTTAATACTTGAAAACGATTGCTAGTAATGCGTATTATTACCCATTTTCGTAAAAACCCGGGTCATGGAAACACACTGTATACATGATTATAAAAAAATCGTTTAGCAACCGTTCTTTTGTTGGGCAAATTTTGATGTAAATGCGCAAATGCTTATCTACCTTAAACATGTTCACGCGCAGGTGACCTTAAGCAATACCTAATGGATTCGGAATATCTTGCAAGCCCCTAGTCCCTACGGTGATGGAGACCAACTATGTTATTCTCTTATTCACACATTCGACGCTGCGTTCGTCAACGAGCTCGACGTCGAGACAGCCTTGTCTAAAATCCTAGCTGTTTGATTTGACATTAGGAATCGAGGCTGTGAGCGAGGTTGTGGGCGAGTTCGTCGCTGTTTTTCGTTAGAGAATACGAAATTCGTACATTAAACGTTAAACTCTCGACGCAGTGTAGTTCCAGCTCACGCCGCATTCGTCGCCGAGCACTAGTGTCGTTTAAAGTACATTAGTGAATACCATTTTTAGGCTCGACGCTGCCGCAGCGCTGACACAGCGCTGACAGCAAGGCGGTTTCCTTAGTGAATAACACTGCTGGTTGTGGGTTCTTGGGCCACGGTATACTCAGTACTTAGCTTAGCTTTGCATTTAAGCGTTCAAATGAGAGTGGTCGCTCCTGAAATCAAATGGGACGGAAGGATAAGTTTGGCAGCACGTCTGGTATTAAAGCAGCCCTATTTAGGAACACTGCTTTCTCCAATCTGCGAAGAGGCTTAGAAGAGGTGGCCTGAATATAGTCCATCGCACCCTTAATCTGGCGGCAAACCGTAGTCATTTGAACATCAATCTTACACGATCGACGTAAATAACGTACAAATAATATGATAAATAATTAGGTATTTAGCTGCGACCATATATAACATGGACGTCTAACGCCAGCTCAAAAATGCCCCCAAAACCAATTGTTCAATTGTGTCAAGATGGGCAGGACATAGCGCTTTCCTTAACACCGCGCATATTCCGGCGCAACATCTTTGATAAACGTTTATAGAATATAGCCAGACAAAACTTTGATGGAATCACAACTATTTTTAAATGGCGGTTTAAGTTTTTATAGGTTGATATTGAAAATTCATTACCGTGATGCATTGAAGAGGGGGTGACACTTGTCAACTAAAATTCAGGACCGTTTTTGAAAGGCAATTTAGTATGGCGTGCGGCTTCCATGTTTTATTTGTTCGTAGTTATTTAGTAATAAGAGCGTGGACTGTTAGTATTTTGATAGACGACTATCGTAACCTATGTTCAGAGAGGAAAACAGCTCTTATAGTCAAAGAACTAACTGTGCCGATATAACATCGACATTGCGGTCTTACCTAAGTGAATTTCCTCTAAGTGACAGCGAAGAGCTCTGTGACTGCCTTGGTGGGTACACTGGTGCGAAAAACCTACGGGCGGCGAGTGGAGTCGATTTTGCTATACGTAACAAAAGGGTTGGAGTTTTAGCGTACTTAACAAACGGCGATTGATTTTTATATATACAGTGTGTGGCCTTTAACACGGGAGAAAAATGAAATGAGTGACTACTTAGACTATCGGCAATAATCCTGTATAGGTCCCGGTGTTTCAAAGTGGTTAAGTTCAGAGATATTGTCATTCAAAGTTATGGACCTTTAGTACTGGATCTTGGCATCACGATGTCGTAGCTTGTCAGTCGCAAGACATCTTGATAGTATACCAGGTACGAAATCATAACAACAATTTTGTTTTTATTTTTACACTAATTTGTTACGATTTAAAAAAAAAATACATTTTTCAATGATTCAAAAATGATAAGTTATTGATAAGTTTTAATTCAAGTAAATGAACCCATAATAATGAAAAATACATATACAAAAATTACAAAAAAAAGTTTTTTTTAAATTACAATATGTGGAAATGATTGTTGATCAGCTTATATGCTGCACCGTTTAAATTTTCGCGCCGGTTGTATGCCACACACTGTATATAGATTTAGATTTACAATATTAAATTATTATTAGGCTTATGATTAATTCATCCAAAATGTTTATTTGGTTTTCTTCAATAAAAAATCAGAATCTGGCATACATAATCATCATCATCATCATCATCATCAGCCTATGATAGTCCACTGCTGGACGTAGGCCTCTCCTATTAACTATGCATATAGACGCATTAGGATACATACATAATATCCTCAAATAATTCACCACTATTTTTGTTACCTACATTAAAATGATATACCTACCAGCCTATTTTATAAAAAGACAGTCCACTCCATACATATCCACCCAGTGCCACTAATGTTTATGCCTACCCGCAAACAGATAAAATTTTACGGCGCCATACACGGCTACTCCATCTCGATATTAGGTTTACTAATGGAGTATTTCTATTACTTTTGTTTAATCTACTGTAATAAAGAATTGGAGGTGTGTTTGTTTGTGATTTTATTTTGGAAATTACTTATTAGTAAAGTTCCGTTTCCAGAGAGCTGATAAGTATACCTATGTTTATTGGTATAAAATAGGTTCGTTAGACTACTCGTAGTCTTAAAATTCCTATTTATAACTCTAAAAAGTAGTCTAAGATAAAAGCTTGAATGAACGAATTACTTTTTGTTAAATAATGATTCTTAATCTAGATGAACTTTTTTATTGACGGAGCAGGAATCCTATACTAAACATCTTCGAATCCGTCCATATACAACGTGTTTCACCATTCACTGAAAACCACAGATATCCCAACAGAATTTTATTATTTAATTTTAGTCTAGATAATTTGTTCTTCAGTGTATTTTATGAAATAAATTGTTTGCTCTTCCGACAGACAGACGTACACGACGAAACTATACAGGGAACCCTAAGAACGGCACTTTTCATCGTTCTTTATTTTCAAAACTGTACAATTTAATTACATACATAAAATAAATCTAACTAACTAGGTTCATGGGGCCCCAGCGCACGCAAATTGTTTGCTGAGATCGCGAAACGTCTGGTTGATGTAACTAAAGACCGAAGAGCTGGCGACTTCCTCGCGCAACGCATCAGTATTGCGATACAGCGAGGAAATGCCGCCAGCATCCTCGGTACAATGCCACAAGGGCCAATCTTAGATATAGGTTAGGTTAAGTAGACTAGTTAGATTTAATCTATGTGCGTTGGAGCTGTGGTGGAGCTGGAGTGAGTTGGAGCTTCCAGCTTTGTAATCAGTTCCATTTGTAACGCTTTAGTAGGGTGTTTCATTTTTGAAAATTGTGATATTTTCTCTGACTTTGCTCACGCCCTAAGTTTCTCTGATATAAAAATGATATATTTAAAATTTTATTGAGATTGGATAACGTTTAGAGGTTGCACACTTTTGAAAGTGGAGCCAAAGCCACATTACGAAAAAAAATACTTTGTTATAAATTCATACAAAATAATGAACCAACACTAAAATTACTTGGGAACGTAGATTTTATCGTCAAATATAAAAAAAGGATTTTATTCTTTAAGCACGTGTGTGAATTTACTATAACCTTAACATGGTATTATTTATAAAGTAACCTAGATCCCGGTTTTTTACTTAATTTTAGGCCATAATTGGATTCGTTAACCGAAGAAAATATTTTTCCATAATTGGATGTTTACATATAGTACACTAATCTATTATAGTTATGAAACTAGTAAAACACCTAGGTTTTCATAAAAGTGCCCTATAAATATTTTTTTGAATTTATACCTACTTCCAAAGAATAAGTTCTCATTTTTAATATATGACATTAAATTCGACTTTTCCATTCTTTTTTAGTGTTGGTTCATTCTATTTGATTAATTTATAACAAAATATTTTTTTTCGTAATGTATGGGGCTTTGGCTTCACTTTCAAAAGTGTGCAACCTTTAAACGTTGTCCAATCTCAATAAAATTTTATATATATCACTTTTATATCAGAGAAACTTAGGGCGTGAGCAAAGTCAGGGAATATAATAACAATATTTTTTGCCCATACAAAAGTGAAACACCCTACGCTTTAGGTACGGGGCCCTAATAATTATACGACTTCATTAATCACTGGCAATTTTTTATATTTATTGCTCAAAATAAAAAAATCGTGCTTTTTATCTTACAAACCCATCGTAAGCAAAATCTTGATAAGGTTTTGAGTGGCGTGGTGAGGCGATGGAGAATTAAAAAAAAAAAAAAAAAAAAAAAAAAAAAAAAAAAAAAAAAACAACTTTTACTATGGGACCAAATATGAAAACCCAAGAAAAAAATCGACGCTTCCTTCCTTTTTGGTCAACTTATCTAAGCACATTTCTATGGAAGTGTCGGTTTTTTTATTGAGTTTTCATATTTGGTCCCATAGTAAAAGTCGTTCAAAACCAATAACAGATTCATGTTTTATTATTGTGTGTCACCAATTTGAAGTCACCCTGTATACGAGTAATGTTATTTGTACATTAGGTATTTTACATTATCCTATGGGGAAATTATAATATTTATCTGCTTCAACAAAATACGTAAAATAATATTTACCAGTTTTATTTTCTTAAATATTATTCACGTTTTGAATAAACACGACATACCCTAGTGTAATCTAATACACAAACAACCCAAAATAAAATATTAATACATGCTGAAAGAATAAGCAAATATAATCAGGAGCCCAGGAGTCCCTACTGACGATAAAAAATACTACGCCTTATTTATAAAGAAGCTTCTAATATCTCGTTTTTATATCGACCGATCCGAATTTGGTAGCTTAATATGGTGGTGGTGACGGCAGTAAGAATACATTTGTCACCACCCCAACTCCTCCTGCGAGTGTCGTAAGAGTTGACTAAGGGATTGAAGGGTCACTGACCATTATTTGATAAAAGGTTGATGATGGGCAGCAGCGTCATCATAGTGGACACATTACTGCGATCGCCAATCCGCTTGCCCAGTGTGGCGATTATGGGCATTTACCTCCTAATGCGTTTATACGCATAGTGAACATAGGCGTCCCCCAAAGATTACCACAATGACCGCTCTTGTGCCACCCGCGTCTAGCGGACTCCTGCGACCTTCACCAGGTCATCAGACCACCTTGTGGGGGGTCCCCCGCTGCGCCTTCCGGTACGTGGCCGCCACTCGAGAACCATCCCGCCCCGACGGCCATCGGTTCTGCGCGCAATGTGCCCCGCCCACTGCCACTTCAGTTTAACAATTCGGAGAGCTACTTCGGTTACTTTGGTTCCTGTGGTGCGGCTGCGGCTGGTCTCATTTTTAATCCGATCTCGCAGAAAGACTCAGTCCCAGCATAGTCCTCTCCATTGCCCTTTGGGTGAATTTGAGCCTTCTTATGAGGCCCATTGTAAGCGACCACGTTTCAGTCCCGTATATCATCACTGGTAACATACACTGATCAAAGACTTTCGTCTTCAGACACTGCGGAATATTGGACGAAAATATGTGTCGTAGCTTCCCGAACGCTGCCCAACCGAGTCGGATTCGACTATTGACCTTATGCTTACATAACGTAAAAATTTGCTAATTTTAATCCGAGTTTTGTCTAATTGATTAAGAGTAAAAAAATATAGATTTTTTCATTGTTTGGCAAGAGTACTAATGCATGTATGGCAATGGTCTCGTGACTTTTCGTTCCATCTGTAAATGATACTTATACTTTAAATATGGAATCAAAAGAACGTACATTATTATCCTTAACAGCTTTATTTTGAATTGTAAAAATTTGGTTTAGTAAATCAATACAAATGTCTATCAAAATCTATCTTCTTTCTAATGCTGAAAAATGAACTGCACGCCAGAAATTGCAATTCTCGGCAAGAAACGTTAACTTTTAGGTTAGAAACGCATTTAATAGAACTAAGCATGAATCGTCATAATTTCAGCCATAAGACGTTCACTGCTGAACATAGGCCTCCCCTTTGGACCTCCACATACACCGGTTGGAAATGACCTGCATCAGTGACCGGAATGATGAACCGAATTGAGGAGACGAAGAAAAGTCACCGACACAGCCCTCCGAATTAGCAAGCTGCAGTGGAAATGAGCAGGCCATATTGCATGCAGGGCCGATGGCTGATGGGGTCGAAATCCCTCCCCGGGATCTGGGATCTTCTTAAGATTGTCTGTCCATCTTGTGGATGGACCTCCTACGCTGCGTTTGCCAAACCGTTGGCTCCACTCGAGCACTTTCGACCCCGGTTCACCTTGTTGTGGCATAATTCTTTTATGAATAATTCTATATGGCATAAACTATGTAGTTATGATGGGCTTTGTGCAGAAACTGTTGTGGCATACTCAACTTTAGCATATTTCGTTGTGGCAGATTTCGACTTGTTCGAATATTATATGACCATAATTTCGATGCTCCTATTTATGATGAGGCATAATCTGGATGTGCATAAAAAGTATCGGCATAGTTTGTTTTAGCATAATAAAGAAGGAATAATTTCAACCTCGGTGTTACAAAAATGGTGATACAAGATAATAAAACATGAATCTATGAATTATTTTGAGCAACTTTTACTATGGGACAAAATGTGAAAACTCAAGAAAAAAAATGACACTTCCATAGAAATGGGCATATTCCATAGGTTGACCAAAATGTATGAGCGCGTCGATTTTTTTTTTACTTATCCGAGTCTGATGTGCTACGGAAGGTTTAGTTCGCTCGCTCCGCTCGCTCACTGCAGAAATTTTCACCCTCACAACAAATTCTGCCTGACGAAAAATGCATCATGCATGCAAGGTAAGTTTCGAACATCCTACGCCAGATCAGACGACGCAACGGAGCCACGTCGTTACGTCGCCTAAATCAAGCTAGTTTTAAGTTATTTTTATTTGATGTTTAAATTTTTAGTTCGCAGTGACTTGGTTTTTACTGTAATGCTGTGAAACTTATTGGAATAAAAATAAATAAAAAAATAATATGGCTATATGCCAAAAAAAATATGCAAATGTAATTTCTGTCTTATGACACTCGGCGTAATTCGTAAATAATAACAGGCCAAGATAGTTTGGCCAAGATTGTTATTTATGCCATTGCCAAGTGATGTTTATGCCTCATTAAGATTATGCCAGATAGAGGGAACCCCTCAATTCGGATCATTCATTTCTCATTTTTGAAGCATGAATGAGCCTTAGGTGTCTACTAAAACTTAACCAGATCCAAAACACGGAAAAACCCGCACGAAATTTATATGGCATTTTATTTAAGCCCGCATTTCGAAATTAGTATTGGGCAGTGGGCACACCGCACCATGTGTGTAATACGTATAAATAACACGGGATAATAAATGGGTTGGCTCAGCGCGCGGAAAAATGGACGTGTAAATACGACCCTGTTCAATGTACTATGATAATTAGTTTTGGAAATGTAATATCCGTAGCGGATGTAATGTTATTCGGTAATGGTAATAAGTATTATATGTTTGAATTGTAGCGTTACACGAATATTGTATAATTTATTAACTTTATTAGCTTATGAAATAAAACTATGAAAACTCGTATATTAACTAATTTTAACTTCATTCCGACGTTTCGAACACTGGGGTTCGTGGTCTGCGGATGTCATGTGTAATCCTCGCGGTAACCGAAGATAATTTTATTAGGACAAGATAATAAAACATGAAGATAATAAATCATACACTGTAAAATTTGGGTAGCTCTAAGGGTGATAATTTTTGGCAAAATATTCTTTTGATTCTAATTTTACCGCCGAATATACTCGTACTATCTGAAATACTCATGAAAGACAAGACTAACATGTTCCACTATAACTTCCTGTTCGTCCGCCTGTGCGTCTAACCCTCTTATTCATGTATCGAAAATAGCGCTTATGATTAAGGAGGTAAATGTGTAATCGTTATAAAGAATGATCAGTAGCATGAGTATGAATGTTTTCCTTACACTTGCTGTCTAAGCGCGCCATTGCTTGCATGCGTAGCGGGAGTAATAGAAAAGTGAAATTCCCTAGGAAGTAATAGAAATGTCAGTACGTCATTTAATATATTATGTCATAAAACTTATTTTTTTGTCGGCAAGTGTGATGAAAAACATTGTATGCATCACGGTCGGTAAGCGGAATACTAACTCGAGTCATACAATAGAAGCCCTCCGCCTAACGGCGTCGTGCTTCTAACACTCTCGTTAGTAATTTCGTACTTACCTCCCTTGATGCACAATATTATCGATATTCGACCACGCTGAAAAAAACAGCAAAAGAAATTAAGTGGTATCTATGTAATTACCGTACCCACAGCCTTTTAAAAAAAAAAATTCGCACTTGTATTGTACCTAATGTACTATTTCAGATTTTATTTTTCAGTTGTTCATTTCTTGTCAGGTCGAAACTTCGTAGGCCATAATTATGTACTGAAAAACGTCATACGATACACGTACGAAAAGAAAAGTAACTCGTGTCGATTTAAATCCCTTCGATATTGTTATAGTTTATTTTTCTCAAACATGCAATGAAATATTGTTGTTATGTTCCTTTTAATAGGCTGCAAAGTATGACGTTTTAGGTGCGAATAGGACAAATGGTCGTTAATGGAATTTAATACATACCTTGAAGGGCTAGGCCGGCATTGTGTTCTTTTTTAATTTCTTTAAACGTAAATTTCTGGCACAGGATCAAGACATTCTGCCACTATGCAATACTATGCATATAAAGAAATAAAACTTTGATGGTTTTATTGTTGCATATTAGAGAAAAAGCACTATAGGTGGTATACATACATCGGCCACAAATATGGGGTTGCCCGCCTCAGACCTTTCCGTCTATATGTCTTCGGCCGGCAATCCCTTTCGTCTCGGCATCTATAGTAATGTACCATTTTTGTAACTTTATATTTTTCGCACTTTTATCTTAAAATACTACTATCTAAAGTACCTCTAGTAGATTCTATTTTGTGTTTCTATCCTACTTGGGTTCGGTGTCGATTTTTCTAATTTGTATTCAAATGAGTTGTGTTCGAGTATGTCAATAATTTCGTTGCGAGCGGCCAACATAAGGTTTATATAAGAGGATTACATAGAAAATTGCAGGTTTATAATATAAGAGGATTACATATAAAAGTACCTACATTCTTTCTTCCGCACGTTTAGCGCGCTTGCCTGCCCCAAGGTACTTCAAACTTTCGATTTATTAGTTTTATTCCAGCACGCCAGCCAATCGACGAAGTGTAACAATATATTATGAACTAAGTGATAATTTTACATCATATTTAACTGAATTCCTACGTTTATGAAGTTTCACTTTCATTATTATTTATATATCGTCGTAATATTATGACGTCTGCTACGAGGCCTATTATCGTTGAGTTTAGGGTCTTCGCTTGCAAAGTCCATGTTCTTCATAATTGCAAATAGTAGCGAATAAAAAAAAAGATACGTTTCTCAGGCGAAGGTACCAGATTCAACTAATATTAAATTCGTGTGCTGTTACTTGCAGTACGGGTATTACACGGCGCTCACAATAGGCCTCATCAAAAAGCTTAAACTAACAGAAAGGGCAATGGAAAGAGCGTTGATCGGAGTTTTCTTGCGTGAACGAATTAGAAATGAGGAGATATGTAAGTCACTGACATTGCTGGCAGAAAGACTAGAATGGTGTGGCAATAGGGTTGGCACATTTTATCTGGTAGAGTTACCCGTTTGGACAAGATAAAAAACTTGCATCCAGGACAAACTGAGAGAAGCCCAACTGCGTTAGTACCCCATGTTATGAGACGGGAGGATGACCATATGACTAAAATAGTACTTGCCATAGAAGAGGGAAAGCGTGGCCCTGGGCGACCGCCCGTAACCTGGACACAAACAATAAAAAAATACCTGAAAACTAATGCAGTATCGGAGACAACCCATAACCGTGCTATGTGGCGCAAATCCCAGCATCTAGCGGGCCAGCAAGGCGGTGGCAACTAACAGGTTACTGATTGTCTCCTGTTCGTTGCCGCCGCGATTTGGGTTCTACTTTTCACTTACGATCAGGTGGAGTGGAGCCACTTTGTTGTGCCAACGTTATTTTTATTGGGTCGGCAACGCGCATGTGACACCCTGAGGTTGCAGGCGCCCATAGGCTACGGTGACTGCTTTCCATCAGGCGGGCCGTATGCTTGTTTGCCACCATTGTGGTATTAAAAAATATATATATATACTAAGGAGGGCTGACCCCAAGTAAAGTGGGATAAAATCCAGGACAAAGAAGAATAGGAATGGTATGGATATGAATATCGTATGCCATAAAACATCAAGTTCGCCAAGTTTTTACACTGTGCAATAAAATTATAATAGATAAATACATATAGATACTTAAATACATAGGACAGCAATCAGCCATGACCAAGAAACAAATATTTGTGATAAATAAATACACAAATAATGCTCTCGCCTGGATTCGAATCCGGAACCTCCAGGTTCGTAGGCAGGGTCACTACCAACTAGGCTACGGAGGCTGAAAAACTATGTTTATACATAGGTACTCACAATGAACGATCACACCAATGTGAGAAATAAAAAGTACATATAGTCAACATTTTAAAATTTAATTAATAAATATTTTATTGTTCTCATTGCAAACTTCTCTTGTTTATAAGATTAAGGTTTTAATAAATTCACCATTTAATAATTCTACGAACTGAACACTTTAATACTTAATAATAACCAAATAATAAAAAACTGGTTTCAAACAATTTCTCCAAAATCTCATCATTAGACCCCGACATGATACCAATGCAAATACCATTCGAGAAACCCGTAGTATAAAGTAAAATTTTGAAAATCGGTTCATGATTCTCGGAGATATTGAGTAGCGTACATACTTTTTTTTTTTTCAATTGTATCTGCAAGCGGCTAGTCAGCCATAATCAGGCCCCAATTTCACCACATTGACAAGTGCTACATTGTAAATTTACTGTTTCTGCAATCTGGGGCGTCTATAAGCTACAGTTACCGCTTACCATCGGAAGGGCCGTGCGTTTTTTTGCCACCAACATAAAATTTAGTGCAGGAACTTTAATAAATCAGCAGTAAATAACTACTTTTTTTGCGAAGCAAAATTACAATTGTCACAAATACACGACAATTGTAGCAAAAATCCGACATATGCCGAACCGCATGTCAAGATTGAATGATAATTGTACTAAACCTTGCGACAATTGTCACGGGATTCGGAAAATAAAAAGTAGTTTATTAACGATTTAAAAACATTATTAGAAATAATTTTATGTTGGTTGCAAACAAGCACATGGACCGTCCGATAGTAAGCGGTAGCCGTAGCCTACGGAGGCCTGTGACGTCAGTAACAGTGATGTTTTACAATTGTCAGACTTGTAATTATGGTGAAATAGGCCACAGATGTTCTGTCTATATTGAGGTAATAGGCGTATATACTTATATCAAAAATAAGCCTTCTATTTCATAGTACTAAAGACTAGCAATGTACAAGTTGCAGAATATTCTCAAAATTGCGGGAATATACTCGGAAATTTCCGAGAATAGCGTTAGCTCATTGAGAATGTTTCCATGAGAACTTATAAAAATAGTGTTATGAAGAATATTGTATTTCGCATCTAAGTAAACAAGGCATACAATTTAACTCAAAAGGCATGTGTATAATAGTTTTGGTATGATAAGATTTTAAAATGAAAATTGCCGAGAACATTCTCTATAGAACTTTCGCAACTTATGAAACTTCTCCTCGGTACATTGCTATTAAAGACAGAAATCAGAACTTTTTAACTACAAATTTCTTACAAAGGTTTCCAGAATACTTAATTGGTTTACCGTTGACGTGAAAGTAATGAATAAAAGAATATTCCAAAAAATATATTACCTAAAGAGAAGATAATATTTAGGTAACACCTGTGACAGACTCTTTTTAATATCATTAGGTCAGAGCTGAATTGAATTTCGGGTCAAGATTAAAATCAGACTTGATTTTTTTATGGTAAGTTACAGTGAAATACAACATATGTGATAATACACAATAATTAATATCATGCTTGTATATGTAATTATACAAGCATATCTTATTTCTCTGCGTGATCGGATTAAAAATGAGACCATCCGCAGCAGAACCAAAGTAACCGACATAGCTCTCCGAATCGCTAAACTGAAGTGGCAGTGGGCGGGGCACATTGCGCGTAGAACCGATGGCCGTTGGGGCGGGAAGGTTCTTGAGTGGCGGCCACGTACCGGAAGGCGTAGCGTGGGTAGGCCCCCCACAAGGTGAACCGATGACCTGGTGAAGGTCGCAGGAGTCCGCTGGATGCGGGTGGCGCAGGACCGGTCATTGTGGCAATCTTTAGGGAAGGCCTATGTTCAGCAGTGGACGTCTTTCGGCTGATATGATGATGTTGATCTTATTTCAGTGTTCCGTGTGGTGACGGCAGTAAGAATACATTTTGTCACCACCCCAACTCTTCCCTTGGGCGTCGTAAGAGTCGATTAAGGGATTTGAGTCATTGACCATTTATTTATTGAAGGTTGATGATGGGCAGCAGCATCATCATAGTGGAGTGGACACACTACTGCGATCGCCAACCCGCTTGCCCAGCGTGGCGATTATGGGCATTCACGTCCTACTGCGTTAAAACGCTTAGGAGTGCCTTGGTCCAGCAGTGGACTGTTTATAGGCTGATGATGATGATGATGATGATGATGATGATGATGATCTTATTTTAGTGGCAGGTAGTACCACTATACATTGTGATACTAGCATGCGGGTTTTTATGAAAACGGGTCACTAGCTATCGTTTTCGAGCAGTAACAATTCAAAAATATACAGTAAAAACATTTTCATTTCCTTCAAACAGACATGTAGTGCGTGTACTAATTAGTTGTCAACCACTACAAGTGTAATCTGTCGTTGTTAATAGATAATTCACGTTTAATTCTGAAGTACATTGCTTCACATTTAAGTAATCTTAGAAAGTTTATAAATATTGAGATTTGAGTTTTGAATCGTATAATAATCACGGTTTGAATAAAATCTGCATCTTACGGTTAAGTGTCAATAAAGCTTGGATAATGATAAAACAAAATGTGAACATATTATTATTTATGTAGAGTTTTTTTTATCCGTTATATTGAACTTGCAATGTATATAATCTACATGATTCAACGTAACTAAGAGTCATATCATGTCAGGGTTATTTTTCTGTCGTATCAAGTTGTTGTAAAATACGTACGTCGTTGCTGCCGAGTTGGACATTAAATCACTTATTACACCTAATTAATAATACTAAGTATATTTTATAAAATTTATCAAACACTATCAAACACTATAACTGGCTAAATTATATGCCCGTGTAAAATACACACGCTGTATATTAACGAAGAACATCATCTAGCGTTGATATATTGACAAGCATTTTTTCATGAATCTATTTGCCTTTTTCACAAATACAGTTGCCTGAAGGCCTTTTCAATCCTCAATAAATATGTCTGGAACATGTTTGCTGAAACCTTTCTCGAAAGATTTTAAATTCCATTTTATTTTTTGATCTGACCTACACACTCGACCGCAACAGAATTTAACGTCCAAAAGGATGGCAAATGCCATTTTCTTTTTGCGTATTGATCCCTCCAAGTAGGTATACCCTATCATTTTCACATTCGTTATAGAGTATCCATACTTGTAGACTCACCATTGTAATCACTAATTATAAAGCACTAACATAAAATGTGACGTAATCAAATTATCCACGTTTGAGGACCGTGCCGACGAGGGAGTGTCTTAAATCTTCGAGTTACGAATTCCCTTTTCACACGTGATGTTTTCGACTTCACAATAAATAAACCACATTCTCGCAATAGCGCGTCATAAAAGCACCATCTGTACAAAATTTACTGGGAATATCCCTGAATTTGTCATTAAATTGTTGATTCGTAGAGACAAAAATATAAAACGTTAAAAAAAATCACCTTTAATGTAACAAATAGCACACTACCCTGCAACCCCACTGCTACCGTGCCTACATATATAACTGCACACGCATGCACTAATGCATTTGGTCTGCGCCAGCCATCCGCGAGTGCATAGTGTTGTGAAGTGTTAAAATGAAGGCGATTCTGTTATCCGTCCTGTTGGTTGGGATCGTGAGGAGTGAAAATGAGGTGAGAACTTGTAGTAGGGCTGTTTCGTAGTGTTTTGTCAATTTTCGTAGTGTTTCGCCAATTTTTGTAGTGTTGTTTAAATTTTTGTAGTGAAAGTCAATAAGCGCTATACATTGTATACAATATTTTGAGCAGTGCTCAGCGGATAGTAGTTATTCGTATTGTATAGCTTAATTTTGTATGGTTTCGTAATGTATATGTTTTTGGCAGTACAAAGAAAGTGAGGTCTATTATTATTATTTAATGTAGTGTTATAGTAGTCCGTTGACAAAATGAATAAATTCATTCAATCATTTCGATAATGAATGTGTTTTTAACATGAGAGTTTGCAGATAGCTCGACTTTGGTAAAGTTAACTAGTGCAATGTTAAAATAAAATTGCAATGAGTTAATATTTTTAATTGGTTCCAATTCATATTGTGAAAATATGAAGTGTGACAGTGTACATAAAGTGAAATCAATTTTTTTTTACATTTGAGTTGTTCTAGTTTCTGTCTTTTTTGTTTTCAAAAATGATTATTTTGAGAACTGAAAACTACGAAATTGCCTAATGACGAAAAATATGGCACTGAAAAATGCTAGCTATACCTACGATAACTGAGATCGCAAACAGAGCAAACCGTTCAGTGCGTCTTCTTTATTCTAGTATCTATATGTATCTATCTATTATATATATCGTCGCCTGGTACCCACGTCACAAGACTTTATTGAGCTTACCGTGGGACTAGGTCGATTAAATTTGTGTAAAGATGTCCAATAATATTAATTTATATTTTTATTTATTTAACAGCGATAAAATTCTAGGAAATATTGCGTCAGTTCTACCAGCTTTCGCTAATTTAAATATTTTATCAGTATATTAAAGTTTACCTGAAGGCAATAAGGAACCAATATTAATGTTTACCGAACGTAATTGCTTCAGTTGTTTGCACACTTTAGATAATGAAATTATAGGCCTAACAACGTTAACAGACAGAATCTGCTTCTAAAATATTTTTTCAAGTTAAAATACTCTTCATTTTCTCCTGGAAATAAATTATTTTAGTAGCAGATTTATATAATTAAAATTTGTTTTCTGTAAAGTCACGTGGGGTAAATCTTTACTACGCAGTCGGTGAGACTACGCAATCCTATACATTGTCTATTGTCTAAGATAAATCTGATTGTGTATCCACTGAGTCCAGTCAAAGACAGTGCACTCTAATTCTGTGTAAAAAGAACGTCGTAACATATTTATGAGCGGATTCTTTCGATACTTAATTGCACTTGACTGTACACTTACCCCAAAATCGGTACTCTTAGTTTATAGTTCGAGAAATATGACCGACTGTTATCTTACTTACGACCTTTTGTTTTGCGTTAACACTTACTAACTAGACAATCAGCAGTCGAGCACTTTTCTATGGTTAATGACGCAAAACAAAAGGTCGTAAGTGAGATAAGAGTCGGTCAAATAATATTTCCCGAACTATACATTCACTTTTGTTTCATTTATTTTATTTATTTGAGATTATATTACGATTATCGTGATTGCTTATATACAGGGTGGTCCAAACCTTGACGTCAAAAAATTTTTTTTAGATTCCTCACGTCATAAGCTATCAGAATATACCCCTTGTATGTATGTTAGCCGATTTTTTGTAGTTTTCGAGTTATGAATTTTTTAATTTTTTTTTTTGAGAAATTCTTGAATGAAGAAAAATATTGATAAAAAAAACTATTGGGTTTTTTTAATATTTTCTTTTTGTGAAAGTATTACTACAAATAAAGCATTTACTGACAAAAAAATTTGCGTCCTCACTTTGATACAAGTAGGATAAAAAATACAAAATTCAAAATTTTACGTTAAAAATGCATCAAAATAGCATTAATGTACTTAAATAAAAAAAATAAAACTTATCCCAAGGATTTTTGGTAATGTAATGAATGCCCTAGACCTTAAACCTTCGTAAAGGCCAAAAAAAAGTGATACTTAATAATGAGGATTTTTCGGAGTAGTCTGTCAAATAAACTACTACTACTATTAAAAAAACTTAAAATTTTAAAGTAGTAAAAAATGACTTGAATAACTACACAAATTGAGTTTTCGTGGTTTTTTTTTGTCTTTGTTTATTGATAAGAACAACAAAACAGACGAAATTTCACTTTATTTTTAAATTAAAAATTTAGAAGTTTTTTTTAAGTTTATTTGACCGAATACTCCGAAAAATCCTCACTATTAAGTATAACTTTTTTTTTGCTTTTACGAAGGTTTAAGGTCTAGGGCAGTCTTTACATTACCAAAAATCCTTGGGATACGTTTTATTTTTTTTATTTAAGTACATTAATGCTATTTTGATGCATTTTTAAAGTAAAATTTTGAATTTTGTATTTTTTATCCTACTTGTATCAAAGTGAGGACGCAATTTTTTTTGTCAGTAAATGCTTTATTTTTAATAATACTTTCAAAGAAAGAAAATATTTAAAAAACCCAATAGTTTTTTTTTATCAATATTTTTCTTCATTCCAGAATTTCTCAAAAAAATTTTTTTCAATAATTCATAACTCGATAACTACAAAAAATCGGCTAACATACATGGGGTATATTCTGATAGCCCATGACGTAGGGAACCTAAAAAAAAATTTTTGACGTCAAGGTTTGGACCACCCTGTATACTACTAGTAGCGTTAAACATAAACAATGCTTTGTCTCGATACTTCTGTAGGTAAATCATTTGCCTGTAAATGCGTTAATGAATACTGTGCATAACACTTGTACCTACTCTAAGTAGTTTTCATTAAGACGTGGGCAATCAAGCATACGGCCCGAGTAGTGGTAAGCAGTTACCCTAGCCTATGGGCGGCTGCAACTCTAGGCAAGCTATCGACCCTTTCACATCACATCAGCCACGCAAGCGGATTGGCGATCTCAGTAGTGTGTCCACTATGATGACGCTGCCGCCCATCATTATCATCCACAAAAGACGTCCACTGCTGGACATAGGCCTCCCCCAATGATCGCTAGTATGACCGGTTCTGCGCTGCTTGCCTCCAGCGGGTTCCCGCGACCTTGACCAGGTCGTCGGACCATCTTGTGGGAGGTCTGCCCACATTGCGTCTTCCGGTACGTGGTCGCCAGTCCAGCAGTTTAGGGCCCCATCGGCCATCTGATGTTCTGGCGATGTGCCCAGCCCACTGGCACTTGAGTCTGGCAATTCTGCGAGCAATGTCGGTTACTTTGGTCCTCTTGCGGATCTCCTCGTTTTTGATTCGCCGCCCATCATCGATCTTTAATAAATAACTTGCCAGTGACACTTCAATCCCATGTTCGACTCTTACGACACCCAGGGTAAGAGTTGGGGTGGCAAAAAATGACTGTAGGTATTCATTGTTCATTCATTCTACACTATCCTACCGCCAGGGCATTCTTATGGTACACTTTACGCGAAAACTATTGCGCGTATGGATTTGTTATGTATTCTTACCTATTGCAATCCAGTCTACCCATTTCGACCCTTTGAAACTACACTTCGTTAAAGAATCTAATATCATTTAAAAGTGGAGAGGGAGTTCATTCCAAATCTACAGCTTTCGCAGAACGTAATTTTTTGTCATTAACCATACAACATAACCCTTTTTGATTTTGACGCAAAATGCATAGAAAATAAGTTACTCCGACGGATGCAGTAATTCAATTTTCACTCACGCTTTGAAAATCAAGCAATATTTCAGATTTTTGATTGCATTTTGTAAAAATCAGGTCTTGATTACTGTTGTTGTTGAAAATAGCAACCAAAATAATATCTTTGTTTTATCTTTTTAATGACGAAGAAAGTACATAATTGTAATTTATCGTTATCCTAAAATGTATATTTATAACTTCATTTGCAGTAGACAAAACAAAACGATTATAGATACTGTTATGACTAACACAGATCAAATCGCAAGAAAAACAAAACTTAACAGTGATACCGAATATTCTACAAATGCATTTACTAAGTAAATAAGTACAAATTTTAGGTTTATGGGGCCCCAACACACGCATATTGTTTGCCGAAAACGTCTACTTGACGTAATTTTATAAAGACCGAAAAGCTGGCGACCTCCTCGCACAATTCATTAGTATTGCGATATAGCAACGAAACGCCGCTAGCATAGTTAGATTAGTTCTCCAACTTAATTTAACTATACAAAAATAACTATATAAAAAGTAGACAATCGGTTTAACAGCCTCTTGACGGCCTCCATAAACTCAGAACGAATTAGTTAAAAAAAATTGAGTTCAAGACGAGTGGTCAGGTGATAAATTAAAACACGACCAAGGAGAGTGTTGTAAAGCAACACGAGTTACGAATTTTCTTTTTGCACGTGCATCGTATGACGCTTTTCAGTACAAGATGGTCTTTTCGAGTTTTGACCTGACAAAAATAAACCACTTCTCGAATTATAACGTAAACAAGCACCATCTGTACTGAAAAAACATATTCTTTTTGAAAAACTTACAATATCGTCATATTATTTTTATTACTGCAAATACCGTATTTTATCTATATATATAAAAGAAGAAGCTCCCTGACAAAGATGCACGCACAGCCTAAACCCCTGGTCCTAGAGATTCCAAATTTGGCACGTAGGTTTCTTTTATGGTGTAGACGAGCACTAAGAAAGGATTTTTCAAAATTAGACTTCTAAGGGGTTGAAATGGGGGTCCAAAGTTTGTATGGCGAAATAAGATTAGTTGAACTATTTTATCTAAAATTTCGCAAGAGTATTCTTTAAAGTAATAGAGTAAAGGTACGTTTAAGTTTTTTGGAAATTTCAACCCCTGAAAAAGGTAAAAAGGGTGACGAAGTGAAAAAATCAAGATGGGTATCGTTTTTATAGTTTATCGAGTCGTAGATCATGAAAACAATAACGATTTTAAAATTTAATGCGGCGGACGTGAAATACTATGTACACGGTTATGGTGTGATGGGGTAAAATTCGAAAAATATCAATATAATTTTATTACTTATTTATATTTATGTCCATTTCTGGTTCTAGAGATTCCAAATTTAGCGCGTAGGTTTCTTTGAGGATGTAGGGGTGCTCTAAAAAAGGTTAACTCGAAATCCACTCCCTAGAGGGTGCAATGGGGGTCCAAAGTTTGTATGGCGAAACAAGATTAGTTGGACTATTTTGTCCGAAACTTCGTAGGAGTATTCTTCAAACTAATAAAGATATGTTTAAGTTTCTTTGAAAATTCAACCCCTGAAAAAGGTAAAAAGGGTGACGAAGTGAAAAAATCAAGATGGGTATCGTTTTTATAGTTTATCGAGTCGTAGATCATGAAAACAATAACGATTTTAAAATTTAATGCGGCAGACGTGAAGTACTATGTACACGGTTATGGTGTGATGGGGTAAAATTCGAGAAATATCAATATAATTTTATTATTTATGTTTATTTCAGGTTCTAGAGATTCCAAATATAGCGCGTAGGTTTCTTTGAGGGTGTAGGGTTGCTCTAAAAAAGTTTACGTCAAAATCCCCTCATTAGAGGGTGCAATGGGGGTCTAAAGTTTGTACGGGGAAACTTGACTATTTAAACTGTTTTATCCGAAAATTCACAGGAGTATTCCCCAACATAAATGACTAAAGACATGTTTTAGGGTTTTTTGAGAATTTAACTCTTGAAAGTGGTCAAAAAGGTTAAACAGTAAACAAACAACATGGTTATCGTTTCTATAGTCTATCGTGTTGCTGTACCGAGGTGCTGTGCGAGAAGATGAAAAGTTCTTCATATGGAATTTGAAGTCAAAATTGCAAGAAAAGTTCGCCATCTAGAATTTAGGTCTTAAGTTGAATACGACCGTGATAAAAATTGATAGAACGCGGCCGAACCGCGGGTAAAAGCACCATCCGCCACACTTAAAACGGTTGAGGCAAACGCGAGATAATCGCGGGCAAACATTAACACGCAGTGAATAGATATAAGAACGCGGGCGAAGCCGCGGGTAACTGCTAGTTTTTACATAATATATGTAGGTAAATATTTATTTATATATATAAATATACATGTATGTTTTTATATTTATAATATATATATTTGTACTTTTACATGTGTGTGATAAGATAAATGTGCTTCTTAAAAATGTTGCAATCACTTACTGTTTCACTATTTTAATTTGTTTCCTACCCAAAGGTTGTCTGGAAGAGATTGCTTTATAGCGATAAGGCCGCCTGTTGTGTACCTCTATGTATAATTGTCTGTTTTAACCATTTTTTTCTTTTTTGTTTAGGTGTGCAATAAAGAGTATTCTTTCTATCTATCTACCAGCTATATGCACGTATTATGTTATTCGATAATGAATTTAACTATCATGATAAATAAATTGATTTTGCCAAAATCATTATGCAGATAGCTCGTATTTGCAGAAACAGGACGATATAATGTTATAGCCAATCTGCACTACTTTCAAGAATGCTTCATTCCAAAGTAATGAAAAACGTTCTATTAAAAAGATTCTAATAGATTTTAAAACATTGCAATTACAGTTGAATTGTTTCTAAAAACAGATCGTTAGTAGATACCGCTAACTAACGTGATAAATTCTATGCATGGATTGAGATAACTGTACCATAGATAAGAAAAATGTATCCAATTTCTACCTTATTACAGTGTAGTAAGGAATAATGTAAACGCATCTTCGATTTTAAAGCAAGAAAGGGGATAGATTCTGTAAATCTAGTACGTATATACTTGTCTGGCCACCTGTGGTTTCTGTCTGATCTAGATTCAATCGTAGAGAAAAACAAGCGAAGTATAACGACTATCTATCTAGGGTGACGTCATTTACATTATGTTATACACTTAATATAATGTGCATATAAATGATTTTTTAGTACAGATGGTGCCTTTTACAAGTGTGTCATTTTACGTCAGGTTCAAAATTTCGGAGGGCCATCTGCACTAAAAAACGTCGTACGAGACACGTACAAAAACGAATTTCGTAACTGGTGTCGATTTAAAACACTCCCTATCGGTCGTGTTTTAAAACATCGCGGCTCGTTTCTAATTTCATGTTTTTCGCACTTGTGTCGTAATGTACTATTTCTTAATTGCTTACACAATTAATGTATGTACAATCAAATCAATCCATCAAAACTAACCTACACTACATAAATACAATATTGTGACATTACAGTGTGTAAATCTAATACGGGCGATCAATTAAACCAGGCATGGGATTCATTAGTGTAATCATGGATTACAAGGTTTTTTTAAAGTTACTCTTCATTTAGACCCCACAGAATTTTTTTTTAATTATCGGAGCAGTAATGTAGGTACGAACATTTGTTATTGTTGATTTGTCAGTTATGTCATCTGCTTTTGAGATTAGCTGTCAACGAGTGCTTAGCTCGCGTATGTTGCTTTACATTGCGCGCCGAATTATTTTGTTTGTAAAATTTTGTTACTCTGATTTCAAGTAAAAGTTATTTGAATGTACTTATTATGTCGTAAACTAACACCCCTTAAGATCGCCCGTATTAGACTTACACCCTGTATGCCACGGATGCTGGTGGCATATTTTCAACTGTATCATAATATGTATTTATTAATTATTTGGATTTGCAATTTTGAGGCTAAAAGCACCTGAACTGTTTACGTCTTTTTAAGAAGTAATCTTCGTCATCATGACAAATGTTAATATTGTTAATCTTTTGAGCATAGTTGAATGGGCTACTATCCCAGAATTCAAGAATAAAACCTAAACGAATCTTACTGTAATAGCTTCGCTTTGAATTATAGAACTAATGTTAATCAGTAAGGGAAAATTTAAATTTGCCGCCTTCTTATTGGAAAAAGTTATTAGATAAGTTTAGCTTCGTAACACAAAACATAATGTACAATTTTTTTTTAAATCAACCCTTTTGCAGTTGTAATATCTTATTCTGAACTCGTCTCTGATCTTAACGAAGGAATTATGCGGACCGATCCGTCGAGTTTTTCAATAACTGACCGAGCAGTTTTCGCTCGAAGAGATTTTTCATAAATGCCGTGATTGGCATACTTGTAATTGCGTTTTCCTGCGATAGAAATAGGATAGGAAAGGCTACCTGTTTTTTTTTATGTGACGAAGATAACAGTTACTGAGCTCTCAGCCCACCGGATGGAAAGCAGGAACTGAGGTCCATGGACATAGCCATCAGAAAATCGCTTAAGCGATGCTTACCTGAGATTATCCATTTAAGTAAATGGATTGCCTCTATCTATGCCAGTAATTACACCAGCTATCTTACCCTCTAACCGAAACACAGCAGTGTAAACACTGCTATTTAGCGGCAGGTTAACAGGTAAGACGGTAGTAGCTATCCGGGCGGACCCTGCACGAGGTGCCCTGCAGGGGCACAAACGAAGCAATTACAACGCTCATTGAAGATGTAGCCCGCGAGCTGGATTCAAAAAAGAAAGTTGCAGGGCTGTTTCTGGATTTGAGTGCAGCTTTCGACACAGTCGACCACAATATTTTGTTAGCCAAGCTCGATCATTACGGTATAAGGGGGAGTACGCTAACGATGGTTCGCTCTTATCTCACAAATCGGCGTCAATATGTTGAGATAAAATGGATGAATGGCTGTGACGAAACAACATATAGCTCCAGAATGACACATTTAACCAGAGGTGTACCCCAGGGATCTATTTTAGGACCTATTTTCTTTATACTTTTCACAAATGACCTAATTGACTACATGTATAACACAATACCAAATATCCAAGTCGTGGTTTTTGCTGACGATACAAATGCCATCATATGTGCAGACAATATGTCCCAGCTTAACACCAAGGTAAATATGGCGTTAACTGCCTTTCAAAATTGGTTCAGCATAAATAATCTTAAGTTAAATTGTGACAAAACGAATGCAATACTCTTTAAAACCACTGCAAATAATAAAGATTCGTTAAATATTTCTATAAATGGGGACAAAATTGGGGTACTGGATTCTGTGAAGTTTCTTGGTGTACATATAGACTCAAGTTTAAACTGGAAGAATGAACTAATGGCACTAGTAAAATCAATTAGTTCTGCCTGTTACGCCCTCCGAAGTCTCAGAGAGGTGGCAACACTAGTACAACTCAAGATGGTCTATTACGCTCTGGTCGAATCAAAAATTCGTTACAGTGTTAAATTCTGGGGAAATGGTTATAAATATAACATGCATTCGGCCTTTGTCGCGCAAAAAAACGCAATTAGGATTATAGCGAGAATACCACAGGGGGCATCTTGTAGGAACTATTTCCTAGATTTCGGGATTCTTACCGTTCCTTCTCTTTATATTCTGGTAGTCCTTACTGACCTGATTAAGTATCTGCCTAACATAGAATCACCTGAAGTTAGAAAAAAGCGCTTGGCAACTAGAAGGATGGACCTACCTATGTGTACCCTGTCTAAGCTCAATGTAGCTCGGCATGTGGCAGGATACCAAGCAATTACCCTTTTTAATAATCTGCCAGTAGAATTGAAATCACTGTCATCCACAAATCAATTTCGAAATAGGCTAAAAGCATTCCTGCTGAAGAAGTGTTTTTACACGGTCGATCAGTTTATGACAAATGAAGAGATGTAATATTAAGGTCGCACAACTTGACAAACCTACATAAATATAAGATCCATTGCTGACATTATATAAATGATTATTTTGACATTAGTTTTATAATATTTATTTATTTTTTTTTTTTTTTTAATATATTTATTTTCAAAACTACAATTTATATTTATTTGGATTACTAAATTAATTGATTATTTTATTTTGTATTAATGAATATAATATAATGCCTGTTTGTCTTTAGGTCTGTGTGTGATTGTGATTGTATGCTTTCATGTAAATATATTCTAATGTATGTATAGGTAATTTTCAAATACAATGTACATTGTTAATGAAATAAATAAATGAAATGAAATGAAATGAAATGGTCTTACCACCAGCAAAAGCTAAAAGCACATGATATAATTTGATGTATACTTTTGACTTTTTCCGCGGGTGTCATAAGAGTCGATCATAGGCATTACCTCCTTATTCGTCCATCACATCACATCATCAGCTTGTATCAGTGCAGTCGTGGACAAAGGCCTCTCTTATTACATAATGCGTATGGATGCATTAGCTTGTAATGCATCCATGCACATAATTAATAGGAGTCCAGCAGTAGATCCCCAAATCAATCAAAGCGAATTTGGCTAAATCCATTTATGAAAATCTTTATCACTACGCAATAAGAGCAAAAAAGATTTGGATGATCAGTGATTTGCGGGTTATTCTAAATAGTTAGTCTAATGTGGGAGGTAGGTAAGAGAAAATAATTTACGTAAACGCTCTTTATAGTCCCTGCAACATGGAAATGGTAAAGAATAGAACGCTGCAGTGTTTCGAAGCTTAGATTCTTGTTTCTTGTATCGAACAAAAGCCCATAATTGATGTTCAGAACAAAAGAGCTCGCCTGAGTGCAGAATCGATCACGTGTTACTAAAACGTTGATGAGAACTTCTGTTAGTGCTGGTACTAATTTTCTATGCAATAGCTGTAACGGGCTTTCTGCCTGCGGGTTTCTTGAATTTTTGTCAAATTTTGAATCTATATCCTTAGGAGGATATGTTATGTTTTGGAGGGATGCTCGGCCAGAATCGAGCGGGCTGTCGAGCATTTGATGTGCTCATTCACCCCATTCTTGGTTGCTTGAGCAGCTGCTATATACATGAAATCTTCATGTTATAATTCATCTTTGATCTCGAATTTCGATTAGGAATCAATTTCTTGGTAAACAGTTTTTACTTCATCGTCATCAGCCTATGATAGTCCACTGCTGGAAGTAGGTGTCTCCTATTATCTATGTGTAGAGGTGCATTAGGAGCTTTTACTTGCTTAAAATCCGCCAATTAAATTTCACTTGTTGCACAAAATAAGATCATCAATTTTTGGAGATCATCAAAAATGTATGATCTCCATCAGACATATTGGAGCAGCTAAGGTAAACACAAACATCTGAACAGTCCTTTATTTATATTGTATTAAAGTGCATGTGTAATATATATTTTTGAGCACCACTGACTCCCCGATTTATCTGATTTATAGAGTTGAGTGTACAAAGTGAATACTCCACAGAAATACTTCGTCTACCTTTTCGTCGGCGGTTACAAATATCGATTCCAGGAAATGAAATTCTTCACAAACGAAATCAGGACACGAAATGCAGAAGTCATATTTGAATATCGAAATACATCTTATTTCCACATCAGTTGCAATGCATCTGGTAAAGCTGGAAAATATTTTGGGATAGAAAATTTAGAACTAAAGCAACTTGCAGAACTTGGATACTTATAAGTTTGTCAGCGTGAATATGAGCTGTGAAAATAGATAATACTTTGTATAATAACTCGGGTAGGTAGTTAGGACAAAATAATTATATTATTATCCCGGCATCCTTAACGAGTTGTCAGTCTGTAAATAGTAATTGTGTATATATAACCAATAATTACCAACAAAAAAATTTTTAAAGTAACCCATTTTGCTGATAGATTGTATTCACGCAAACATATGAATATCTCAGTTCTGCAATGGAATTCATCTTGCTGTCTGTCAAATTAAATGAAGTATATTTAAAAACCTATTCAATGATGCAACTCTTATCACCGGTGTTGTCTTTGGGATAAAGTTCCGTACAAAGTTGTTCATTATCCCTTCTATCAAATCTACGTCAAAAATTCCTCTCTTACCTGACATTTGTGTTTATTAGAGACAAGTTTAACAGTGGCTTTCAGTTGTACGATTTATGAAGGAGTTTACTACCCCGAAATTTATGTTTTGTAGGTAAACCGGATTTCGAACAATCTGTGCTCGTTCCGGTTGAAAAGTTTAGCCGTTAATCAAGCGTAAAGTTTCACGTTATCTGCTTTCAAAAATGTTGACCAAAATAGCAGCAAACATGTTTTTCTAAATTAGACATTCAGAGGGTTTTACACTTTGAGTAAATCTTGTTTCGCTGCGTGGTGACGGTAGTAAGAATACATAAGTCACCATCCTAACTCTTTACATGGGTATCGTGACAGTCGACTAAAGGATTGAAGTGTCACTGACCACACAGTTATTGAAAATTGATAATGCGCTGCAGCAGCATTATTATAGTGGACCCTAGCTGCGATCGCCAATCTGCTTGCCTAGCGTGGCGATTATGGGCATTAGCTCCATTAGGAGCGTCTATAGGAGAGGCCTACACCCCGTAGTGGACTGAAATAGGCTGAAGATATAATGTGTTTAATACGCTTCGCCTTAAGATTTTGTTTCATTGACAAAGATTGACACTGTTTATAATAATATGGGAATTAATACACTAATAAATAGACAATTAAACAGTTAATTAATTTCTTGTAATTAATCGGCCTCATCTCTAAACTCAGAGTCGCTCAAAGAGCTATGGAGAGGGCTATGCTCGGAGTTTCTCTGCGTGATCGAATCAGAAATGAGGAGATCCGTAGGCGAACTAAAGTTACTGACATTAGCCCTCCGGATTAGTAAGCTGAAGTGGCAATGGGCAGGCCACATTGGACGCAGAGCAGATGGTCGATGGGGTCGAAAAGTGCTCGAGTGGAGACCACGGCTAGGCAAACGCAGCGTAGGACGTCCACCCACAAGATGGACAGACGACCTTATGAAGGTCGCCGGGACACGCTGGATGCAGGTCGCATCTAACCGGTACATGTGGAGGTCCAGAGGGGAGCCCTATTTTCAGCAGTGGATGTCTTATGGCTGAAATGATGATGATGATGATGATGATGATGATGATGATGATGATGATGATGAATTAAATGTAAATTTCTAAAGATAACTTTTTACTTAGACAAACCTCAGAAGTTGTAGGATGTTAAAATCATTAAATTTTACAAACATAAGCAATCGACAACATTATCCCTTTGTCCAGATAACATCACAAATTATTATTGTTGGAGTGTAGTAAGACCTAAAAAATACTTAATTACGAATTTAGTTTGCAACAGTAAACGAATGAAGCGCGAGTAATATCTGAGAAAGGAAATGAAATTCCAGAGTTATCGGGTGTGAAGTAACGCCATCTTTGTTCTTGTAGCTAAGTGGTAATAGAAAAGTAGACTTATTTTTATATGATATTTTACTATTCCGGCAAAAGTGGTGGTGGCTCAGTGGTTTAGACGTTTGACTTTCAATCCGGAGGTCGTGGGTTCAAATCCTGGCTCATACCAATGAGTTTTTCCGAAACTTATGCGAATACGGAATATCAGATGATATTTACTATTAGCTTTCGGTGAAGGAAAACATCGTGAGGAAACCTGCATACTCGTACATCCGCGAAGAAATTCAAAGGTCTCTGTGAAGTTCCCAACCCGCTTAGGGCCAGCGTGGGGACCTGGGGACTATAGCCCAATCCCTCTCATATATGAGAGGAGGCCTGTGCCCAGCAGTGGGACATTATATAGGTAAAAGTATTGTATTATTATTATTTTATTATTACGTTAATTATTGGCAGTAAGAATAAATATGTCACAACCCCACTCCCGTGGGTGTCTAAGGGATTCGAAGTGTCACTGACCATTTATTTATTGAGTGATGTTGGGCAGCAGTATCGTCGAGTGGACTCACTACTGCTACTGATTAAGGGCATATACCTCCTAATGCATCAATGCGCTTAGGTAATAGGAGAGGCATTGTCCAGCTGTGGACTGACTATAGTCTGATGATGTGATGATGTGACGTTGATAATATGACCAGAGTTTAGAGATCGCGTTTTAGAGCGTGTTTGTTTTACACCATTTGGATAAAAAAAAACAATTCATCATTATATTGAATGGCTACGTAATCAGACTAATTACATCTCTCTTGTTGAATAAATAAAATAAAAAAGTTTTTTATTTTCGCTTCACACATAAGCACTTCGAACAAATAAAACATGGAAGTGGCACGTCATATCGTATTGCCTTTATAAAAACGGTCCTAAAATTTCGATAAATATCAAATCGCTACCCCAATATTACACGGTTCTATGTTACATTTTCGAGGTAATTGAATTTGGACTAAATGTCAATATGACAATGTTCAAATTTCTAGTTGATGAAAGTGCAACATAGAACCTTGTAATATTGGGGCGGCGAAATGTCACCCATCCTAAAACACCTCTCAGTAGAAGATAGTATTAGTTTCAGGAAAGATTCAGTCAAAATTGCAGTCAATAATTAAGCCACTTAAAGCATGTTCGTTCTAATTAATAAATACATTCTTACAGTAAAAAAGTAAAAACTAAATTTAAAATCTACGTACTTAACCCTAAAAATTACTGAAAAACATTACGCTAATGTATTTCTATATTAACGTATATAAACTTAACATGTTTTTTAGAAACAGTTATGATTGGTCTATCAAAATGTTGATTAGAAATCTTCTATTTGAATTTGTCAAACATATTAATTACGCAGATATGCGCAGTATAATGTAAAACGCTATGAACTCTGCCTTTTTAGGGCCTCCGCTAGATGGTGTGGACGCCCGCCGCGTGCACACGCTTGGGTCCCGCTCAATATTAAAACCCTTCGCACGCGCCCGCACCTGTAAGCGCCGTTCATACAATTTCTTGTTAGACAAGCGTTTGTTCCGGGTAACCTGCGGTAAGCTAGGGCTAAAGATACATGTTTAAAATTAATATAATATATGTAGCTTCAGCATATTAAGCTCAACTGTCAAGAACCAATAAAAAAAAACAATTAAAACCTCTGTTCGCGTTCATTATGATCTATAATATTGTTATGTATTCCATTTATAATGATAACCAATAAAGAGTAACCAGCACAATACATCAAAATTAATTAATACGTTTTATAACCTGTAATTACTATGATCGCGGTTAATGTAAAGAAAACTATTTTAGATATCTATTCGTGACTGTTTTGTTTTAAGAAAGTTGTTTGTTTAGTTAAGATTTAAATCGATTTAATTAGTTAAGAAAAAGGCTTAAGTTTATTATCCATATATTATGACTGAGCACACTGCGCCTTCAATCCGTTAAAGTTTTATGTATTTTAAATAAATCGGGTGTTAATTTATTTGTAAGAATAAGAACGATTTATTTGCAGAAAAGGGGTTTTGTACATAGATTTTCGTAAATATACATTGGTCCGCCTTCTTCCGTTGTTTGTAACAGGTATATATTATATTGTTTTTTTTTAACAATAAACTTTAATGTTATACGGGTTGACGGCAAAAAAATTGTACATATTGAAAACAACACGATTCCATTGTGTTACGAAAGTTGGTCATACGAACTATACATAAGTATTTATTTGTGTCGTTAAATTTTAACTATTTACAATTTTTGACAATCGACTTACATGAAGATTGAATAAAAAAAATAGTAATGAAATCTAACTAAAATCAAGACTCATTACGGAATCTTGAAATGTATAGGTCTTTTATAACATATAAAAAACGGACTTAATGCAAAAAAAAACAACAAAATCTCTTACTCGCTTGACTTACTTTTATTTTTGACTATAACTCTCATAACTACAATATTGTCTATTGGCGCAAATATATCCAATGGAAGGAAATTACATTTCTTTGGTATGTGAAGACATTGATTTATCGCCTAAGAAACATATCAATTGTATTCTGAGATATTATTTATACATCTTTAGCACCTGTGCTCACATCTACACAAATAGAAAACATTTATGTTAATTTACAAAATTACTAACACTATTTTTAATATTTTTCAACATTATTAAGTCAGAGACGCGTAGAAGAATGAGCGGCAGGCCTTTGCCCAGCAGTGGGACACCACAGGCTAAATAATAATAAAAAAGTGAAATATAATCTTGTTGTGAAACGTGTATATATATTATTTTATTTGGGTTTTCAAGTAGTTGTAGTATATTAAATTATTGTAAGTTCTAAATGTTACGTATCAAATAAATACCATAGAAAAAATATCAAGGCTAAAAACGTCTGTATAGTAGGATCCCCTCTCAATCCCAAAACGAATCCTCCTTTTTTTTATAACGTTGATAACGTTGTCAAGATCATTGCCAATATCCACAAGTGTAAATTAAAAAACAGTGTATTGAGAAACATTAACTGTAAACATATATTATGTACATTGAATTAATTTTTCAGTTCCTGAAATTGAAATAACAAGTTTTTTTCGAAAACGCGCATTTCTTATAAATCGAGCAAGGTAGCTTGAAATCTTGATTATACCTCGTAATACCTTTTACACTCATAACCTGTCAACAATCGACAGTAGTTTCACATTTCCCTGACCTAATAAGTCGTGTATTTAACGCTTTCGTGTAAGTGTTGGCGTGGAAAGTTGCACGCTTCACTGGGATCGCTGGGAAAACGGTCAAGAGCGGTTTTTATTGTTGCTTTTACTAGTGTCTCACATCAACATAATATATTTTTTTAAGAAATATATTTGAACATCTTTACACAAATCGACCTCGTCCCACGGTAAGCTCAATTAAGGCTTGTGATGTGGGTACCAGGCGACGATATATATAATAAAAAGACTCTTAAATACATAGACAGCCATGACCAAGAAACAAATATTTGTGATAAATAAATACACAAATAATGCCCTCGCCGGGATTCGAAACCGGAACCTCCAGCTTTATAGGCAGGGTCACTACCAACTGGGCTACGGAGGCTGACAAAAAAATGTTTACTAATAAATTATTGGTAACCGTATTAGCCTATAAACTCCTGCAATGGGAGAAACGGTATTTTATACAATTGTCGCACTTGTCACCATTGTGAAATAGGTTTACCCTTAAGTTTGTTTTTCACCCAAATCACTTTCTCGACACCAAAGTCGAGCTTTTCACCACCTTTTCTGTAAAGATACATTTAGACCAAACGAGCATTCGCTCATTCTATCCCCCACTCTACGAAATTCGTTCGGTACATAAAACGTGATTCATCAGAATTCGTTGATTTCGTAGAGTGGGGGATAGAATGAGCGAATGCTCGTATGGTCTAAGTGCACCTTAAATCTTTTCCTCGTATGGTTTACACGAAAAACCGCGTCGTAATGTGTTCGGATCATTAATCAGCCTTTGTTTTACAAAGTGTGCCGTCACCAATCTCAACTTGACCAGCTTCCTTTTATTAGGTCAAGCTTGCCACAGCTAAAAAAACATTGTCCAGTGCCGATTTGAATTATATTTTTAATAGGCATTGTATATTACTTACTCTGTCAGCCTCCGTAACCTAGTTGGTAGTGACCCTGCCTACAAAGCTGGAGGTTCGGGCATCGAATCCCCGCAAGGGTGTTAACAAATTTAATATTTGTGACACAAATATTGACTTTGTGATAAAGGAATACACAAATATTAAATGTGTTTCTTTGTAGTGGTGGTTTGTCTAGGTATTTAAGTATCTATTATATATATCGTCGCTTGGTACCCACATCACAAGCCTTAATTGAGCTTACCGTGGGACTAAGTCGATTTGTATAAGATGTTCTAAAATACTTATTTATTTTGATTTATTATATTGATGATGCGATGACGACGATAACTATTAAATACGAAAATATCATAATACTCATTAGTAGGTATTAAAATAACGCTTATAGCGAGTCACCTACGATTTTAAGTCGACATTTCCAAATATGATTCTCTCAGTTTAAAAAAAACTTCCTTAGGAGCCTATTGCTCTGCGGCCCTTGCCGTGAACTCCAAAGTTAGCAAATGATGAAATTTCGATGATTTCTCTCTGTCACTCTAACTTCGCCTTTGTTGGTGTGAAAGAGACAAATCCCCGAAATTTGTGAACTTCGGAGTTCGCTGTAGACCAACTGGGCATGCCACAAATATATACGTGATAATACTCGTATATAAAACTCGTATATAATACTCGTACATGTCGATAAATCGTCGATGTAATAATCCCCAAATTTTTTTTTTTTACTTCTATGCTTCCATCATTGGTTTCCTATCATCAAATCCTACTTTCCGAATGCAAATGCTTGTAAATGAATTAAAACTACCAAAACGCCATACATGTAGGTACACTCGACCAATTGGAACCCTAGGCCACTCTAGAACCATGTCAAAATGAAAAGCTGTTTGAAATGTCTTACAATCTGATTGATAACGTTACTTTGACATGGTTCCTGAGTGGCCTAGGGTTCCAATTGGTTGACTGTACCTATAACATTTGAAGAGATCCCTCAATTTCTCCAAGATCCCATCATCAGACCCCAACTTGGTGCCAACGGGACCATCTCGGGGCTATACACGTTCGATTACAAATAGAAATTCAAATCGGTTCACGATTCTCGGAGATATCGGGTAACATACATACAACAACAAAAAATTCTGTCGAATTGTGAACGTCCTCCATTTTTTAAGTCGGTTAAAAACGTGAGTGACCCGTCATTGGTCTCATATTTTTAATACAAGTGGTGTTAAAAGTAAATAAGCTAAAATTTAAACTGTACAGTCTGAATTGTGTAGTCTGTTTTATCCTGACTCTGCACTTTCAACAAATGCGAACGCAAGGTATATTCAGGGGAACTTAACTCAATAACAAAACCGAGCTTTTTTCCATTAAATTGTGGTTTTGATCAAAAGTAGGTAACCCCTTTGCTGCTATAACTAACCGTAATGCTTGATACCGCGTTGTTTTTAAAATATTTCCAAGTATTTTTTTTATAATATTCTTAAAGTAGGTAAGTCTCCGAAACATGTCGCGTGTAGTGATTAAAAGTACTCGATGACAGTTCGAAGGACAATTCCTTTTAAACTAAATGAATCAGCATAATGACCATAATTGTAATTATTATCAATCAAGCCTTAAACAAAGTTGTATTGATCAGTTTAAAGGCCCATTCAATATCGTATTCTGGTGAAAAAAAAAGCTTTTTTAGCGTAAGTTTGCCTGTATTGCTACCGAATTGGCCCTGGCCACTGGCGTTGAAAATTGAAAACAAATGCTTTTTTCGGGAATGTATGAAAATTTCATTTTTTTCGGGTTTTTACAAAAATAATCAATATCACTGTCACTCCTTTACATCTATTTCATTTGACTTTTCCTCGGTGACCTCGCGTTCTCCTGGTATTAAAATAAATGGTATTATGATAAAGAAAATTATACCAAATTCACATTGGCTTAGAGTTGAAAATTTAATTAATTTTTTAGGATAAATCCGGAAAAAAACAAGCTGTTTGGAAAGAAACGGGATTTAATCCGGAAATTTTCAATGTTACTCTTAACCGGATGTCCACTATATTTTGTTACAACCTGTCCTGTGTGTAACATCTTCTAAACACATTTATTTTTTTAATTGATAATGTACCCTCAAATGCATCACCACCAGTTTTGTTACCCTATATTCATGCTAATATTTTAAGTCAGACCTAACATTCGAAACTATGCTCCAAAGTTTTTATGACTATCCTAATCTAGATCATTAGTTTAGGTTTTTGCTGCAACTAAACCTACGTTTTTGCTAGAATGGGTTTACCCCTAAATCTTTAGATTTATCCTGCCCCTGCCAGTTTACATTAATCTCTTTTAAATGTCAAAAGCAAATGTGGTTTTACTAATTCACTTTTGAAGAGCCTTTTCACGTAAAAGATTTGATAGTCGTGAATTTGCATAAAACTCTTAAATTCATTTGAATATTTGAAAGGAATCCTAGATAAAGCCAGTTTTTTTAAATTTTTTTCATTGCAGACATTATTCATTAAAAAATGCCATCAAAAACGTTACATGTAAAAAGGTGCAAGTCTAGCAAGGTATTTTTTTAGATTAATACATTTGGATCTATCTGGAGTATATGGAAGGTATATGGTAGAGGTATATGAAAGATTCAAAGTGGCCGAATATTTTGGTTCGATAACGTTATAGTAAATAATCTTACATAAGTCAACGTAGTCCCACACTAAGCTAAATAAAGGCTTGTTTTGTGGGTACTAAGTGGTGATACATTTAAATATATTAATATATAAATAAATAATAGGCGCAGTAATAAAAACCCGACTAATCATTTTGCCTTTCTTGAACTTTGTACTTCGGTAGGGACCCCTAATTTTTGTTTATAATAATTAAAAAAAAAAACAAATATGATTTACTATTCAAATAACAAAATGAGAGGGTGCCCCATAGAAAATTGCAATCGGGAGAGCAAAGAGCTCCTTTATTGGTTCGAACATCCTACAAAATTGCAAAAATAAGAAGCTTCCTAATAAATATATATACAAATACTTACATATATAGCAAAAAACTTTAACTAAGTCACAAATAATTATTGTAATAGTAAAAATAAAATATATGATCTCACTATAACACGATCCCGCCTCAGCAACGGAGGCCATATAAATATACATTTTATCGTCATTGTACGAGTTGTGGTATGCACATTTACTGATAGAAATTAAAATATATTATTTATTGACAACATACATTTTAATTTATCGCAATCGAAGTGTTTAAATTAAAAAATACAATTTTCATTTACAAAAAATAATTTTTCACTACTCGAACTATCTCTTGGTAATAATTTGACCTCTATTTTAGATCCTTGTCAAATTTATTTACTCGTAAGCAAAAATCATGTCACGTATCATAGTGACCTACATTTGACAAGCAGAAAACCTCTTTTCCGATTCAATGTTAGGGATTCTTTCATAAAACAGTGACAAAGCGCCATTTCACTACAAACAATCTCACGTACAAACTAGATTCCTTTTGCGTTCATATGACATGACAAAGAGATCTCATATTAAAATATTCAAAGGGATCTTTGTTGATAACTTGGCAATTTTATATAATACGTTGTGGGAAAAAACAAGACTTTTTTATTATTGAACCGGAATCAGAAAGGGATTCGAAAGTACTGTTGACACAACAATTGACACAATATTTACCAAGAAAAGAGTTGTTTACAGACGTTACGTATTGAGTGATTAATTAATGTATTGTCTGTAAGTCTCTGCACTTACTATGAATATATTAATATAATTATGAGTATGAATCACTACATAGTATAAAATAAAGTCACTTTTTCTGTCCTTATGTCCTTTGGATGCTTAAATCTTTCAAACTACGTAACCGATTTTAATGAGATTTTTTTAAATAGGTAGAGTAATTCAAGAGGACGTTTTATATGAAGGTGTAGAACCCGTGCGAAGCCGGTCGCTAGTATATTAATATATCTAGAATGACTTACCTATACCTACACTGTTGTGACAACAGTACTTTCGAATGCCATTGTAATCGCGGTTTGATAATAATAGTGCGTTACCGTAGAAGAAAATAACAATTTGTTACTCAAGTAATCGTCAAAAAATACTTTTTATAATATAAATAAATTTGGTAATTTTGAATTTAAATTACCAAATCTGGAGAATGTCATTCCCTAGTTCAAGATATTTTTGACACTCGATGGATTATTTAATCTTCTGTATATCCAAAACTGTACAATTTATATTGGTATATAATATTACACCTTACTAACTTAACCTATAACTTAGATTGGCTCTTATGGCATTGTACCGAGGATGCTGGCGTCGTTTCCTCGCTGTATCGCAATGCTGATGCGTTGTGCGAGGTAGTTGCCAGCGCTTCGGTCTTTAATTACGTCAACCAAACGTTTCGTTTCATTTTGTGGACCAAGACTTACACGAGTATATCGGTCTATGACGTTGAACCTGTGGTTAATAGCGATCAATACTGCATCATAGATTTTGTATGTCAAGTAGCTATTTTTAGAGGTATAAACACATATACTTTTTGCAAATTTAATCACAATATTTAAGTCATTTTACCCAATTTTTTTAAATTCTGATATACTATGTTATTAAGAAGAATATTTTATTTAGGTGCATGGTTTCGATTGGCAGGAAGTGTTTATTTTTTCACATTTAATTGGGTTCGATTTACAGCCGAGGTAAGTATTTTTTAGGAAATTTGTGAATATCTACAGAATTACTAATTTTTAAAAATAGCATAATGTCTTATTTCAGCAAATACCCTATCTACGATTAAGGTACTTTCCCTTCATGTCCCGTAGTTTTGACGCCCTGTATAGCATCTTCCTCATCATCATTTCAGCCATAAGATGTCCACTGCTGAGCATAGGCCTCCCATTTAGACCTCCACATATTTATAGCCGTTGGAAGATCATCTGTCCATGTCATGGGTGGACACCTATCTCTCTCTTACGCTGCGTTTGCCAAACCGTGGTCTCCACTCGAGCACGTTTCAGTCCCATCGGCCAGATGGCCGAAAAAATATTATTAGTATACTTAGTTTTTTCATCACACTTGCTGTCTAAGCGCACCATTGCTTGCGCGCGTAACGGGAGTAATAGAAAAGTGAAATTCCCTAAGGAGTAATAGAAATGTCAGTACGTCATTTAATAAAAAAAAAACCGGCCAAGTGCGAGTCGGACTCGCGCGCAAAGGGTTCCGTACCATTATCAATTTATTATTTAAAAAATACAGTTAAATCAACCTACCTCAAAAACTATAGGAGATAATTTTATCAAACCAAAAATCGTTGATAGAGTTTATTAATGTGCATAACATATATTTTTTTCAGAATTTTATATCGCGTAGTTTAAAAAATAGAGGGGGGGGGGACACATTTTTCAGACTTTGAGACCTGATATCTCGAAAACAATTTGCTTAAATAAAAATGTGATGTATAAACCTTCATATCATTTTCAAAGACCTTTCTATTAATACCCCACACGCTTATGTACAACTAAAAAAAAAATTCTATCCCTCAGTTACATGTATGGAGGGCCCCCACCCCAATTGGTTACTGTAGCATTTATAGTTTCCGAGTAAATTGGCTGTGACAGACGGACAGACGGACAGACGGACAGACGGACATGACGAATCTATAAGGGTTCCGTTTTTGCCATTTTGGCTACGGAACCCTAATTAAGTCTTAAAACTTATTTTTTTGTCGGTAAGTGTGATGAAAAACATTGTATGCATCACGGTAGGTAAGCGGAATACTAACTGGATTCATAAAAGCCCTCCACCTAACGGCGTCGGGCTTCTAACACTCTCGTTAGTAATTCCGTACTTACCTCCCTTGATGCACAATGTAGGTACTATTATTATATATCAAACTAAGACCCCTATTGAACGTATTGTGAACGTATTGGGAGGCCTATGGTAAGACCGAGTGGCCGAGGGTGCAGGCATCAGCCGCGAAAGCTTAGCACGTGGGTTCGATCCCCATCTCAGACGTTGGTGATCTTGGTCGTTTTTTCTTCGGTATGTGACATCCAATGTTTATTATTTATAAGACCCATGTTTTTTTCGTTACAGTCAGCGCCAACCGAAGAATCGCTAAAGCGAGGGCTGAGCCACAAATGCGGCGCTCGGGAACCATCATCGTGCATCGCTATTGAGTTGGTCGGTTACGTTGACCGAATGTTGAGGACTGCTTCCATCCAGCTGAGTGATGACGTCATGATTGTGGACGAGAGGTAAGTCATCAATTGAAGAAATGTGTACAATGTACCCGTGAGGAAAAGGAAAAAAAATTACAGCGGATTTTGGACCAAAGAAGTTAAGAATGTCGTATGAAGTTTGCCGGAATCCGTCTATTTAAAGACAAAATGTAAAAAAATTAAAGACCGTTTTTGACCGTTACGCAATGATAAACGCATTTTACGTAACGATTTTGTTTCTGTGTTGTCTTAGTCTTGGCACACTTAATTGACAGACATCAAATGGCTAAAAAAAAATTGATTAGCTGGCAAATGAAACAAAAAAAATGCGATAGTTTTATTAATAATAGTTATTTATTATACAAGGGGGCAAAGTTGTTGTTTAACTGTCGTGCCAATATTGAGACCTGAGCTAGCGAAAGATTCCAAAATTGAGCCACGAGCGTAGCGAGTGGTTCAAAAACTGGAATCTTGAGCATTGCGAAGGTCTCAAGGCACGAGAGTTGAACAAACTTTGCCGCCAAGTGTAATACAAATTTTTTCCCCTCACTATCGCGAGGAAATATGATTACAAATCTCATCCAAATGTAAATTAACTTAAAGAAACCATTTAAAACTCAATGTCGAAACGTATCGTAGAATAGAGTTACTTCTGGAATTTAAATATAGCCAATGGCTTACAAAGTCACCCATGAGAACGACCAGTTTAACATGTGAGCTCCGATTACGCATGTTTACTACGGTCATACAGATCCACTTATACTAGGCAGTAGGGGGCTACAGGAATTAGAGCAATGTCAAATTACTTTATTCACAAGTGTGTAAAAAGCGTTTTTACCCGCTCGTATTAAACGATAAACAAGCGCTTTACGAGCTAGTGAGGGGAAAAATACTTTATTATGTAGTGAGGCATTCGAAATACCAAAAATAAAACAAAAAAAAAAATACTGCAGATTTGACCATAACTCATAAAACATTTTTTGCTTCTGTTAGCCTCAGAAATATGTTGTTATTTTTCCTTTTCCTAAATATCATAATAATTTGGTACCTTTACATTCTAAATTACGAAATTGGACAAATTAAAAAGAAACGCTCATCTGAACTACACTATTCCCATAAATAGTGATTTTTAATAATTCTTCTTCGTTAAAGGGATTCAGTATCGTGTTCCAATTAGAAAAAAGGCGGAAGAATTATTTCTCCCAAAAAAATTTTGATTTCCTATGGAGTGGCGGCTAATTTAAAAGACCTGTCCCATAGAAAAAAAATTGAGTGAAAAAATTTCTTCTCTTTAGGTAGTTGGATTGGAAATGATCAAGGATCGAACAAACGCCCGTCACTTTGAAAACATAACCCTGTTTCGTATGGTAGAGACTTTCTTATCTTATGATGTTAACATATTTTATTAATTTAAGATATATTTTTTTTTTTTATAATACGTATACAAAGTATCTATTTAGGAGATCCCAAGTATTTCTTAGATACTTGTGCACAACATAATTGTTCGAAACGTCGTTACAACGTTAATTAACATATGCGATATATTACTTTTAAATCGTTTTATTTCATGAATAACTATCGCGGTAACCGAAGAAGATAATTATACACTCATTAGATCAAAATTCAATATCAAAAATTCTAAATCGTTTATTTGTCATAAATTCACAATCAGGGTACATAAAAGTAAGAAGGAGTCGAGATCTCCTATTGAAATAGATACTTTGTGATAGTGTTATTTAAAAAATATCTTATAAAATAAAATATGTTAACATCATAACATAAGGAAGTCTCTACTGAACGGAACAGGGTTATTTTTTCGAAATGACGGGCGTTTGTTCGATCCTTTAAAATGATACTAAACAAATCCGTCCTTAAACAGAAAACAATCAACAAATTTTCACCTCGTCACCACGCACTAACATCAAAATATACTAGTTCCTTGTACATTTTATACCCGATAAATTCCAATTTTGTTAAGCCATGTTTCTGTTAAAATTGAATCATGTTATACAACAAACACCGTTCAATAACAATGACATCAGCCTTTCAGCTCCATACTATTTGTTCCCGTTAATGACCCCTTACTGAAAACCTTTGTGTTGTAACATCAATCTTATTCGTATAACGTCCAAAGAAATCTTTACACTTTTGAGCTTTATTGCAATGGAGTAGAGTCTATAGTTAGATACTTATTTTTGAGATATAAACATTGTATACAACCGGAGTTATCACCAATCAGGAGTGTCTATTCACTGTGACAATGAACTACATACACATTACATAGCCTACAAATTGAATTAGACACAGTTATTTTATGAAGACGATAAGTTGGGACCCTAAGCGTGAAGAAGCATCTAGGGGGCCAGCAAGGCGGTGGCAACTAACAGGTTACTGATTGTCTCCTGTTCGTTGCCGCCGCGATTTGGGCTCTACTTTTCACTTACGATTAGGTGGAGCGGAGCCACTTTGTTGTGGCAACATAAAAAAAAAACGATGATGTCAATCTAGCTATCTCTTATAATCAGTGGTAAGCAGGTACAGTAGTTTACTAAAGGTACTTGGAACCAAAGGAGTAGGTTCCATCATCAGAATCAAACAGCTGAAGGAGACAGTAGGGATGAGGCTTAGTATTACGTAGGCCTCTCCTATTATCTATGCGTATGGATTAGGAGGTATTGCCCATAATTGCCGCGCTGGGTAAGCGGTTTGGCTCCATCATCAGGGCCAGTATCATCAGTTTTTGGTGGATATTCTGTGTAAGTCCTACATACCACCTTCTTATGAGCATCCTTAAGCACTGGGCTGAATGTGTTAAAACAAAGTCTTCCCTGCGATAGCAAAAAAAAACTTCCATGAGCAGATTAAGTGCAAAAATCGAATAGGAATTATATACAATTCAAAATGGATATACCATAATTGAGCTCATCATCCATATGAATGATTTCATTCGTAACCGCCAATTTATACTGAATTTCCAACTGATGAGAAGTTGAATTTTCCAAACGAATTGTGCATTTTTTCTCACTACTTAGTTGAGTTTTTTGTGGGTTACCTAGGTACTTAGTTTGAGGTTCTTTAAAAAACTGGCCAAGAGTATGACTGACCATGCTCAGTGTAAGCTTCCGTAGTTATTCAAAAACGGCGGGGCCGATTATTTTCAAAATAGTTTTCATACGGATATGGCGTAAACTATTAGGACTGTCTTATAGTTTTACAGAAGCCTAAAAAGGAGTTCATGATGATAGTAAACAGTTACCGTAGCCAATGCATGTAAATAGATGTGTGATGCACTCTACATGATTATGTTAAAAATAAAATAATATATTATTGAGATGAATAAATAAACATGTTCTTTTTTAGCCTTTCTTGCAAGTTAATCGAACTATGTCAATTTGTAGACGAAATTAATGTATTATTACTAAGTACCTACCTACTTTGAGACGTCCAATAGCGTTAATAATAAATGTAATTCTCTTGAATCCGCTTCCCTACTTCCCATCTTAATTTAAATCATAATTACAGATATCATAATTAGAATGTCAAATATTGGGCTTATCTTAATTGATCTTTTGCTTATAATACTTCCTTATCCAAAACGTCAAAGTTAAACGGGATAAGTAGGAACTGCGAGGGCTATTGGATCAGGAAAGGAGACAGTTAGAGACGAGATTGGGGTAAGTTGGTATATATTAATCAGGATATAGTCAAAGTGGTACGTAAATTTAATTAAACATTCTTTTGATCGGTCAAGTCGGAATATTATACATACCATGTATGTATAATCCTTTTCCATCGGCTTTTCACGGAATTGCCCGAATTCATATTACTGTCTCCACGAACTGAAGAATGGATGAAATGAATATCCATCGCACTGAAGCCGAATGAGACAGAATGATAAACGTCCAAAAAGGATTGTTCACTGTAAGGAAAGTTCTCGCCTGACGTCATTTTCTGTTCTCACTGATTCCAACGTGTCATGTCACAGGCCAGCAAGGTCGGTTTTTATTTTGTCAAAGTATATTGAATTATACGATTAAGTCCCGTTTCATCAGTAATATTAAATTTGACAAAATATCATGGTTCAGTATTTACATCAGTGTAAATACTGAACCAAAAACCTGACTTTAGACTAAAATAATTACCAAAACCAACCCTCAAGTCAACTTTGACATTATTATTTCCGTTCTTCAATCTTCATCAGTTGATTAAAAACTGTGAAATGCTAAATTTAGCTCAAAAATGTAATAAACGCAGGAACTCCATGTTTTACGATTACTCTCCTTAATACAAAGATGGAATGTGTACTAAAACTTTCAGTTACACATTTTCAAGAACATTCCAGCCATTGCTCAAATGATATTCCCGTAAAATTCTATGAACACAGTCACAACAAGCAAAACTGAACCGTATCTCCTGTTCTCAAACATCAAATTTTGTCTTGTAAAAATACAACATAGGAGTTTTTAAAAGGTGTTGATACAATTGTAATTTGTTTTCGGCTTCGTTAAAAGTTTTCCATTTTTTCACCGAATTATAACCGTTAGCTTAGTGATAAATGGTATGCGTGCAAAATACATTACTTGCAGAAACGTGAAGGGGTTGATTATATGGTTTAGTGAACAATTAATACGCACGGTACATATCACAACTGTCGAATAAATGTAATTAAACTCTTCTTGCAATTATTTTAATCATGTTTGTAGTGTTCATGAAGCGTAGTACAGCACGCAAGCTTAGCGGGATGAAGATCTCATTTTTTTCCTATGCCAGTAATGGACTTTTATTGTATCGAACGAAACAACAATATTCCATAAAAAAACCTGAAATGTTGTGAATAATTTATTCAATTTAATAATGATTATTTCATTCCTTTTATTCGAATCAAGCATCTCACACCACTCTAGTTTATGACATCTAATTCATTAAAGTGTTTATCCGATAAAACGCTCACAAAATATTCTACATTTTCCCAAATAACAATAACACGAATACAGACATCATCATCAGCCTCTCTCAGACTACTGCCAGACGTAGCCCTCTCCTATGTATATGCATTTTGAGCATTAGGAGGTAAATGCCCATATTCGACACCCTAAGCAAATTGGCGACTGCAGTAGTGCGTATTCTGCGATTCTATGATGACGCTGCTGCTATCGTCAATATTCTATAAACGAATATCAATGGACACTTCAAACCCTCAGTCAACTTTTACGGTCCCCAAGAGAAGACATGGTGGTGATATATGTGTTCTTAGTTCTTACTGCCATCACCACGAAGCAAAACAACAATAACAGCTTCTGAAAATTCCTTTTCCAGTAATGGAGCTGCAGCCGAAGCTCCAGTGAAGTCTGAGACGCTGGCCCGCGCTGGCACTTCCTTAGAAGACCAGGCCCAGCAGCTGATCATGGATAAGCTATGGAACTTCGCCACTACACGGTCACTCCGGTACCGGCTGTTGGAGAACGCAGACCTGGTCATATCTGGAGCACAGGAGAAAGATGGCAGCTATGGAGTCGGTGAGTGCTTTTTGACTAGAATTATACTTCTAGCTTTGCTGGAATAAGATTGTTATAAAAAGATTGTTGTCAAAGAACAAGTAACGTCCAAATCAGCCAAGGTTCTCTAGAAAATCAGTGAACTGGGTTCGTTTTGATTGAAGTTACACAAGTGGATTCCTACCAAATGCTTCCGATAGAGTTCAATCATTACATCGGGCATTTTTCTAGAAGATCAGATACAGCCGAGTGAATATCTGAGCGTTTCAACTGCCTAATTTTGGTGGCATCATTTTTGCCGAAGTATCAAAACGTTTCAATGTTATTCTTCGTCATTTGTATAAGGTGCCGTGCCTCTTTCAAATGACAAAGTAGCACATTGTAACGAATAGAAACTTCGGCAAAAAATATGCCACCAAAATTAGGCGGTTGAAATGCTCAGATATTCACCCAGCCACATTTTGGTTAGCATTAATTTTCTGGTCTGTCAATGCTTCAGTTCTGAATATTTATACTATTAAGGTGGCATTTCTGTGCAAGCCTCCTAAAAAAATCTTGTCAATCATATCTTTAGCCTAGGAAAATTACGACTAATTTTAATTTAATTAAATTTTACTGGAGTGTCTAGAATTAATTGGAATAGTATGCCCATACCGCAAAATTTGGATACTATAGTTACTGTGATATTGGTATATTCGTAATTGATAAGTTTAGTGATAGCACCGTTTTAGAAACTGCTTTAACTGCATACAAATAAACGAAGTAATCTTATTAAAAAGCAACGGCACCCTTTAGTGTATTTATGAGATGATTTAAAGCACCTGGACAATTTGTAATTTAAGGTAATATTTTAATACCATCATTTCCGGACTCAAAGCCGTTCGTGTGATTCCTTTTAATAATTAGAAGACCAAAATAATATCCAAAATTTTGCACAATGGATTAAGAATCCTCCCAATTTTCTATACTCTTTTCTTATAGTAGATTTCCACTGAATTGGAAATTGGGTTCGTTGCTGGCATGATTGCTGAAGCCATAATTTATCCAATTATTGGTGAAACGTGACACGCAATCATTGTGTATCTTTACGGCTTTCGCTATCAAATTTCAAAATTTCATCAATTTTCAAAAGTATATCTTTTATTACCTAAGCTGGAAGAAAATATAATGTAAAATATCGGAATCTTCATGGTGGCAATCTTGTTTTTACTAAACATGTTTTTTTATGGCTTCCTTTCAGTCTTTTGTTGCCTTTTTAGGGTTCCGTAGTAAACTCTCTGAGACCGTGCGTTAGTGCCAGGAATTGAAAATTTCCGGCACTACCGGACAAAGTAATGTAATAAATTGTAGATTTTTTAAAATTAAAAGTATCAGATGTAGGCAGGAGGATAAAACACTATTTAAAAATAGTTGTCATTGACTGATTAAAGTTTTGATTGGCAATATTATAATTTATAATATTTGGATTCGTCCAAGAATGTTGCGCCGATATTTTTTTTTATATACCACGTCGGTGGCAAACAAGCATACGGCCCGCCTGATGGAAAGCAGTCACCGTAGCCTATGGGCGCCTGCAACCCCAGGGGTGTCACATGCGCGTTGCCGACCCAATAAAAACTTGTACACTCCTCTTTTGAGGAACCCTATACTGTAGTCCAACGGGAAAACCTATATGCGCGGTATTAGGATAAGCGCTATGTCCTGTCCATCTCAACTCTATTGCACAATGTTTTTGATTTCGAACTCGCGTTAGATGTCCATATCCTATATTATGGTCGCAGACCCTAAAATATTTTCCTTTGTTTCCAGGAGTAGCCCTAAAGAGCCCCAAGGTCTTCGAAAGCGGCCGCAGCCGCAACAAGAACATGGGTCCGTTCCTGGCTGCAGCAGCCATGAAGTTCGGTCTCCTTGGTGCCTTGACCTTCAAGGGTCTAACCCTCATGGTTGGGAAGGCCCTCCTCATCTCAAAGATTGCGCTGCTTCTCGCGACCATTATTGGTCTTAAGAAGTTGTTCTCTCCTCAGGTGATAAAATAATTAGATCCATACGGGTTTTGGATGGTATACCCTTTTATTCATAAACGGCTCCTGACTTATAAGACGCTAAGTATTCTTTGTCATTTTCGAACTTATAGTCAGATTGATAAGAACGAAAGAGGCAAAAAATTCTTAGGAATTTTTGAATAGGGGGAATAGTAATTAAGTCAACACTAACCCCCTTATTCAAAAACGTCTCCTAAGTTAGTAAGCCGCTAAGTATTGTCTCTTTCGCTCTTATAAACGTATTAATAAGACCGAAAGGGACAAACTAGGAGACGTTTATGTACAAGGGGGTAAGTGACTAATCTGGTATTATGCACGCACACATTTGCACAACATTGATATGGCAATCGGCTTGCTTGAACCTTTACCTTCCGCGTATCAGAACTCGCCATCTAAAGGATCGATTGCATAAAAATTTTATAAAGTTAAAGGCTTTTAATAATAATTTAACATCATACTTTTTGTATTACGTATGTTTGCATTTTGTGTAGCATCTTTTGAAAATAAAAAAGGAGAAGAAATCAAATGTTCTATGTGCGATAAGACTTACGTGTCTACATTTTTAAAATTTGACGCCTTCTTCTACTGTCAAATGTCGGACAGAGTACACACTATAATTTGTATGACTAACTTATATACAATTTGTTTTCCAATTGATCCTACAGTGGCCTATTTCACCATAATTACAAGTGTGACAATTGTAAAATATCACTTTTACTGACGTCACAGGCCTCCGTAGGCTACGGCTACCGCTTACTATCGGACGGTCCATGTGCTTATTTGCTACCAACATAAAATTATTACTGATAACGTTTTTAAATCGTTAATAAACTACTTTTTATTTTCCGAGACCCGTGACAATTGTCGCAAGGTTTAGTACAATTCTCATTCAATCTTGACATGAGGTTCGGCATATGTCGGGATTTCGCTACAATTGTCATGTTTTTTGTGACAATTGTAATTTTGCTTCACAAATACTAGTTAATTACTGCTGATTTATTAAAGTTCCTGCACTACATTTTATGTTGGTGGCAAACTAACGCACGGCCCTTCCGATGGTAAACGGTAACTGTAGCCTATAGACGCCCCAGATTGGAGAAACAGTAAATTTACAATTGTAGGACTTGTCAATGTGGTGAAATTGGGGCCTTAGGTTAAAAATGTCATCTACGTATAGTTGGGTTACCTAATACATTCATACTCGTAATACAAGCACAAAGTTATTTTCCTGATATAAGACAAGTGTAGGTACCCTAATAATCATTAAATGCACATACTTAGTTTGTTTAATTATTCTTCTAACATTAGCGATCTCCAATTTAAATTATACTAATCCGTTAAGTAAAATGAATGGCAGCAATTTTGTTTGTTTTGGTTCAAGGTGAAAAAACTGTACAGTACTAATCTGCAATAATTTACATAGCTTCATTATTTTGTGCACTACATATTGATATATTTATGTAGTATCATCTACTAATATTTTTTACTAACCACTACTTGTTATGTTATATTTGTTACGTACTTGTTGTGGTCAAAAAATAACTTACTATTACTACTTCTGGAATATGAACCAATTACTGAAAAGTCTTGGGAAAATTTCTGAGACCCGAAACCTTACTAGCCACGGGAACGCCGTTATTTTTTGGCCACCCTGTACCTGTAAACCTAAGTAATTGTACTAACAATTTAATTCACATTATAAATCTGTTCACCCAATATTAACCACTAACAATATGACAATTCTTCTCAAAAGCGTGTACTAAACTGAAGAGCAAAATTGAAATGTTGTTTTTTACAGTAAATTCTGCAAAAAACTTAAACAAATTCAAAATAATCTGATATTAAAATGACTTATCGAATCTTTTTAATATTTTTCACAGTCTATGAAAATTTAAGTTACCCGAAATTTATGCTCTTGACTGTTTGTTGTCTCCTCGTGATCTGAATTGATATTGGCAATCTTACAATTCTATTGCACATTTCATCGATAAAACCACATCTTAATACTCGTATATTGCTTTTTACGTAGTTATGGCAAGTGGAGAAAGTCGTGAAAATTTATCCACGTACAACGTACGTGACTTTAGCTTGCGATCTGTTTATTGTATATCAGACTGCAGTATTATCGTGTAATTATGCGAAATATTAAGTAGATATTGGATAGCAGATGTTGTCTGATCTTCGTGCTGTTTGAGGATATTTTGAGTCGATAAGGTGTAGTATTTGTAAATTGTAAGAGGGTGAATATCTGAGCGTTTCAGGTGCCTAATTTTGGGAGCTTAATTTTTGCCGAAGTTTCCATTCTATACAATGTGCTACTTTGTCATTTGAAGGAGGCACGGTAACTTATACAAGACGTTTAAAAACTTCAGCAAAAAATAATGTCACCAAAATTAGACGGTTGAAAGGCTCAGATATTCACCCAAGAATACATTTTGTCATCAACCCAACTCCTCCCATGGGTATCGTAAGAATCGACTAAGGGAAGTAACGTGTCATTGACCAATTAATGAAGACTGATGATGGGCAGCAGCGTTATGATGATGGGCAACACTACTCGGATCGCCGATCCGCTTTGCCCAGCGTGGCAATCGCGGGAATTTACCTTCTAAATATACATACAAGTAGGAAATTGAGAGAGCTTTACGTTCAGCATCGGAATGAAAAAGGCTGATGTGGTTGTTTGGTTTTATTCATGCAACGTTTTTTGCGCGTCGTCTTATCCTAAAGGTCTCCTCACACTAGACCGTACTATGAGCGTAGCATGAACGTATCAGACAAAAAACTATTATTTGTATTGAAAAGTATGAGACTATGCCCACTAGGACGGCGCCGGCCAACACGGTCTCATACTTTTTAATTTTCATGGTATGGTACGGTCTAGTGGTCAGAGACCTTTACACATCTGTGCAATGCTCATGTATACACTTCTAATACCAATATTATAAGAGTATCCAACTTTTCC